>SNQJ01S0042825.1:20347-50688 GCA_010110895.2 Picea sitchensis
TCAAGTGTTATTTCTGTTCAAGTGCTATTTCTATTGCTATTTCGTATATCATTTCTGCGTATTGTGAAGATTATGCTGGATATTTCACTGTTATTCTGTTATTTCTAGCATTTCGTTTCTGTTCTGCATATTTTATATATCTGTTATCTTGCAACCAACCATGTTCTAGAATATCGTCCAACTGTTATGATCGGTTCCATAGCAACCAACTACTTTGAAAGTTTATTTCCTATAATTTTATGTTAATGATACTTATATGTGTCTATATTCAGAATATTGATTTCAGAAGTAAGGAAATCAGAAGTAAGGAAAGATCATAAGGAAGTCTTACCAAATTTCAATTGGAAGGTCAAACACTCTCCCTCCATTGTGTATAAAACATAGAAGAATACAATAAGCGCCTGAGTGTTCATCCTTCAAGCAGGATCTCTCTACCCAGGGGGGTCATAGAACCTCTCTATCAACACCACAGCCATAGACTTCTCTGAATTGCTTCCTCCCACCAATGCAATGGTCTTCCTTGCATGAATGGTGAAATTTCTTGGACTCTGATCGGCATGGCCATTATAAATACAAATTACTCAATGGGCGCATGGTGGAATCCCCACCCCACTGATGTCTCACAGTTGCATTATTTAGAATAGACCACACAGTCCACCTATGTAATTCTATTTACAATCTTTTGCAGGCGTAGGCTCCTCTTATACACATATAGGGATGGGAACTTAATTGCGTGAATAAAAGGGGATGGAGTGTGTCCTCATTTTTCATGTCTCAGCCTCGATTCGATCTCGAATGTCCCCGAAGTAATGCTAGCTTTCCAAGCTTCCTTCTCTCTCTTCGACTCCTTTCATTAATGCACTATTGTCTACCCAATGTAATGTTTTCCACATCCATGGAAATAATTCTTCACTTAGAGATTTCACGAACTGGGTGATTCCTATGCCATCAGCCATGCAGTGATTGGAGTGCAAGCCTACTGTGAAGCCTCTGGTCTTAGACACATTACTTGAATTCATAGTGTAAAAATTATGTTATATTAGTCTACATCATTATATATTGTAAACTGTAGTTTGAATTTGCCCATAAATATGTTGTTATCGATCTATGCGTTCATTTATACAATGATCAACTGGACAAATTAAAATCTTATTTGTGACCATTACAAACTTGAATCAGAAGAACTAGAAATACTTTGATGTTTTCCAATAATGCAAGTTATTGATAATTCATTTCCACGAGGAATATGTCGATATATATCTCTAGTGTCTCTGAAATAATATCAGCATCGCCCGGAAAAAAAAAAAACCTATCGTTGTTTTGCGCAGATCTTCCACCATGTCGTTGTTTTGCACAGAATTGGAAGATCTCTAGTTGATTTGCAATGGTGTTGATAAACTCTCAGAACTATAAAAATTTCTCAAAACCTAGCTCAGTGCTTCAGAAGATGAATGAGGCTGAGGCCAAATTTATAGTCGAACCATCAGAAAGTGGAAAAAGGGATGCCAATTAATAGAAAAATTATACCTTCAGAGGCTCATTCTTGATAGCCTTCAATTCAGACATCAGTCGAAGCTATGCAGAGGACAACCTGGTTTCATGCCCTCCTCCTATTTCATCATTGTATTTCATCACTCTCTTCCCCATTCCTATGGCCTCCTGAATCCTCACAACGTTGAATTCCATGGTTTCCTTGACCATCAGCTCCACCCAATAAGCGCCCATGTTCTGCTCCTCTGAATCCCAATATGACCACACGTCGTCGTTCAGAACGTTCACAGGGGTGAAGGGGCCATTGTTGTTTCCGCCTCGAACGTTGTTGGTCGTGTCTGTGGCGAAGGCTGCCAGGTCCTTTGCGAATATGGTCTTTATTGCCTTCTCCAATTGCAACAATCTCGTGGCGTCCTCTGCACTTCATTCTCTGCATGGAATTCCATATGTCATTTTTTCATTAACACGTGGACTATGGTTACAAAAATCAATGCTCTTGTTTACAAAATTAAATTAATGCACTTAAAAATCACGGATACATAACCCACTAAAATCAATGAGCGCATTTAAAAATCATGGATACATAACCCACCATGACACCCAACAAAATTCCATGTCTTAATATGTTGAAATCTAGTCCATGTATATTGACTATTCAATAGACATTGCTCTAAACATATTCAAAATAAATCAGCACAATGCCATGGAACTAGAAATATAAAGTATTTAATGGATTGTTTTTTACTATTTGAAATTAGATTTATAGATATAAAAAAATTCATATTGAATACCATTCCATCCTGTAGACAACACTTCATTTTGAACTTAGTATATCAAAAAATTATTTTCGTTGAAAACAAAAACTTTCGATGTGTAAAAAATTATTTTAATAAATCTCAATCCAACATTCTTTGAAGATTTGTTCTGATTGTATAAATCTGCATTTCAATAATTACCTAAACTAAAGTGGTTGAATTATTTTGATGACCATGTTGAACTATCTTTCTGCATAATATTTATTGATAGATAGACATTGTACATTATATCTATGTCTATATATCTCGATCATATTTATATACGCAGTGTATTGTGTATAGTATTCACTGGGATGGAACACTTCAAATGGAAGAAAGATATGGAAGAAGCATAAACCTATAGGTGAGTAGAAGCATCCAATCTTTGACTCCAGGCGAGCAACAAATAATGCTATAACGATGGTGCATTTGTTTCTTATTTAATAGTTAAAAAAAAAAATCCATTGTGGCATAGTTTAACAGATGGAATAAAATATATATTCTTATAAATTTTAAAAGGATTGCTAAAATCATCTCTCAAAGCACATAGCAAGATAGTTTTAAGAGAATTTATCTTGACAGATCTTTAGTAAAACAAAATTAAAATCACTTTATGATAAGAGATCATTAATAAAAACTCAATTAAAAATCTATGCATACCTTGGATTCACTTGCACCCAAAGAATTATTGATGTAAATGAAATAACCACTTCTCAGGTTCACCTAAAGCATTATCAATGTAAATAAAACCTCTAACACATGGCTTAACTCTCGCTACCCATCTTGATGTTGTCTAATTTGTGGAATAATTCCAGATCCCCTCAAATCTCTTATATCAATTTTTTCACTTATATTGTTTTTGAAGATGAATCTACATTTTCAAAAAGTTCAACATTGAATATTGACATCCTTCAATGTTGACCAGATAAAAGACAGTATATGATAGGGTGGAAGACACCATTGATAATAAACATACACACCTTTTTTTTCTTTCCAATTTTACCCATTTCATATGTAGCTCTGGACTGCACCATTTCCAATATATTTTCCTTCGTCATCAAATAAATTTCTATTAGAGAAAAGGTCAAGAGAACGCCTATTTGTTCTACAAGAAAACACTCAGTGTATTTTACCTGGATTTGAGAAGTCCCTAGTACAAACCGCCATGGCGCCATGGATTTTAGAAATGGAACGGTGAAAGATTTTAAATATGCTAGACGTTGTTGTTGATTCATATGATAAAATAGGAGTCATATTAATGATCCAGAGCTTCATACTAATTGACTTATATTAATGATCCAAAGCTTCATGGATGTTTCGATGCATACAACAAACTTCTTTTATAAAACTTATTGTTTTTTTTTCAAAATGTATTTAAAAAGTAGATTTAGAAAAAATATTCTATTATGGGGTGGTTTTCACTTTTACATTCATAACGTGTTATTATTAAGTGCTTCTTGAAAATATTTCTAACAATGAAATAAATAGCAGTATTCACTTTCTTGTTCATAATGTGCTATTAAGATAACTAGGTATTTATAAATAAGACTTTTCAAAATAAAACAACATGACGCTTAACTATCATGGGTTTTGTAAGGTCAGAAGATGCATTTTATTTTCTGTGAACATAATTGAAAACTACTTTTAAAATTTCAAACAATAGAGCGAATATATTAAAATATTTATCCATACTGAGGAATTGCAAGTGGCCTAGTAGCTCTCATAATTCAATCAGGAAGGAAATATATTCATAAATAAATATAGAAGTAAGAATCATAAGTTGCAGTCTTGCTTCTCATCATTCGGACATAAGGTAGATACAATCAAATATTATAAGGAGTGGCAAGCGGCATGTGCCTTCTCATGTAACAACAAATTCAAGTGGCATGATTACTTATCCTAGGAGGAGCACATGCGCAGCGTTGCATATGGGACAATGACATTCTATCTTTTCTCCTCTACCACACGTGCGCAGCGTTGCATATGGGACAATAACATTCTGTCTTTTCTCCTCTACCTTTTTGGAAGGGACTTGTTGCTCTGCAACCTCCCTTGTTTACAATGAAATCTAATTTACTAAAGAGAAACCAAAAATGCTTAGAGATTATCTTTTTAAGTTTGAACGCCTTCCTCGTGATTACATATGTTTTCACATCAATGCCACTTATTTTTTATTGGTTTATTTTAAAAATAGTGAAATTTATTATTATTATTATTATTAAGAATAATAGTAGGTTGCAAAGTTTGGTAAAATAAATAGAATTTACTTATGAATGTTTAGTCAAAATATTTTGGTTTTAATTTTGTAAGTTTGTTACTTAATTTAAATTCTAATTCACCAAATTAGAGAAGGGAGAACTCACTACATCATGATAATTGGAACTAGTAAAAGAATGGGGTTTATTACCATCTATAATACTAGGTTTCAATGGATAAATGTGCACTCTCATTCAACATTTTCCTTTTTGTTCTTCTTTCATGTGAATTTTATCAAATTTTCTATGTTTCTAATAGTAATTTGTTTTCTTTTCCTAAACTCGCATTTTCTTAATCATTGACATTTTTAAGAAATTACTTTAAAAACTACCTCAAAGTTAGGGGATACACCGCATAACTTTGAACCTCCTTCATTTTATCTGTTAGACCTAAAAAACATGTCTTCCATGAAATTTTCTTAACATACTTAAACCCATCCATTTGAGTAGGGAAAACCACCATTGGCCCATGGAACATCAATGAACAACATTGTAGTGAATAAAGGCCCTATTCACAACTTTGGCCTTTCTTTATTTTGAAGTTTTTTGTTTTATATGCATTCATTGTTTGTTTCTTATACTCATGTTCTTCATTGTTTATTTGAATGTTTAATATTATAGCCTTTTGATTTTATAAACTTTTTAGTATAACTCAATTTAGTATAACTCAATTTTGATACAATGTATAACTCAACTTTTTAGTATAACCAAACTTCTTCCTTGTCTCCAATTAAACATTTTTTTGTGAAACAACAAGATAGGAATGAATGTGATGAGTCTTCCCCACTCTTACGACAAAGAATACATATTCCAGGCCCTTGAAAAACATCTCTTTTGTAATTCTTCCCAATTCAACACCTTTTTGTTTAAGATGAGCCACATCAGCAAAGAGCTCTTTGGTGGTGATCTTATTTTCCAAAACTTCTTCCACTGTGAATTAATATCAAGAGGATCATTTGATATCTCTAAGATATATCCATGTTTGGCTGAATATGAACCCCATGAATCATTAAAGACCTGAACCACCACATATTCCTTGTCTCCAATTATGATGGGTGCTTGTTCCAATTCGTCCACAAAATATTTCCAAGGGATTTCCCAATCCCTTGGCATCGCCATCTTCTGAGTTGTAAGCCATCCTTGATTCGACAATGTAGTAGTAGAAGAATCTCCAACCCTCACTAAGGTAGCTTGGCCTATCTGTTGTAAATAATGGACTATTTCTTCAAGCAAAAAAATAGTGGCTCTGCATACCATAATCGCATCTGATCCAACCCTTACCTATGAACCACAATCAACCTTCCAAGATGGATATTTTCCAATAATGAAGAAGGATATGCTGAGTGACTTCCACTGATTAGAGCAATTGGATACACTATTATTCCTTTTTTTATCTAGTGAATCTAGTAATCTGACCCAATATACTTGTCCACCAGGATTCAACTCCAAAGGCTGGAAACTGTTAAGAAGTTCCAAAGAGATTTGGCCACCAATGCTTTCCCAAAATTTATTACATTTTTTATCCCCCATCCTCCATATTCTTTGGGAATAGCTATCTTTTTCCATATTTCCAAACAAAAATATTTATATTCTCTGCTTCCTCTCTATAAGAAGTTAAAACAAATATTTCTAATTCATTCCAAAATCCCTTTGGGTGTATATGCCATTAAGTGCTAATATACTAGGATTTCCTCCAAAACAACGTTTACCAAGATAAGATTGCTAACTCGCAAACTCCCAACTAGCCACCAGCCGGCAAATACTTGCAAGGCATAATTTGAATTTTTTATTATCTATGATATATTAAATATTTAACTATAGTTGGGACCCCCTAGGGAGAAAGAAAAGATGTTTAATTTCACTTATCCCGGGGATTGAATATCAATAGCATACTGATGTGGTTTCATTGGCTTATACAATGATTATATTTATCTTTTTATTTAGAGAATCAATCTCACCGCCAATTTGATTACACGAGAACAAGAAAAGTTATGCTATGCACCATGCATTTCGCTCATAAATGCTCTTGTGACTTATATGCAAGGGTTATAAGTTATTAATGGTTGTTTTTGCTTCGTCAAAACATAAATAGATCATAATAGTAGAAGTCCCAATAACATGAGTTTCTCTAAAATAAAAGAAGACAAGTTATTTGGGTAGGCATAATATGAGGTTCATATGTTTTGCACGTGTTTAAAATTTTTGGGTTTAATATCACATGTCATCATGCCCAAGATATGAAGTATATATATGGAAGTCTTGGATAACATGTTGAATCAAAGGGTCAATATTTCAAGTTTCCTATACATATTGTATATGGTATAACACATACGCCCATCATTTATATTGTCACCATTTCACAACTATACTTTGGCACCCAAGTTTCAAGTATATGTGTTGTTTGCACTATTCATTTGCAATGATTGTGGTTTTTAATAAATGTTTGATAAATGAGGTTGTTGTGAAGTTGGGTCATCATTTAGGTTGACAGTGTTATGTGTCTGTTGACGTAGTTATATGGCATGTGAGCATTTATACATTTGGAAATATTCCATAATTGTGATTGGTTGATGGTAATAATGGAATCTGAGATGGATTAGAAAGTTAATGTGATATTGATTTTTGGATAATGTGACACCCATGCATTCAACGCATGGGATGTGGTAATTCATGCATTGAGGTATACCACCTTTTGTTGGAGTTTTGAAATTTTACTTTGGTTTCGTACTGGTAAGTGATGCCCCTGTTCCAAAGCTCAATTGTGGTGGTGGTGTTAACTGGAGACTTATTTTTCAAAAATAGTTAAGCGCCAAAGAAATGTATGTTATTCTATCTTGTACCCATCAAATGCACTTTTATTTTTGGTAGAAAACGGTTTTAGAATATCTTTTCTTTCCTGGTAATGAGTATGCTTGTTCTTTTCGTCTTCTCGAGCTTGTTTTTGTCACTTTGGCATTTACCCTCATCCAGAAAATTGTTATCTCCTGCTCCTAACTGTCTGAATTCACTGTATACGACTCATTTTTTCTCAGTGTGGCTTATTTCCTGTATTTTTCATAAATATACAAGCTCTATAGAAGCCTCATTTTCCACTCATTAATATTTGAAACCCCAAACAAAAGTGGGAAAAGGAATCATGGTTTTTCCTCTGCATGTATATTTTTTTCAAAGAGTTTCAAACCCGGGTCTTCAAAAAAAAAATTGTCATTCTACTTGACCGTGCATTGCAAGTGTGTCTGGAAATTTATCATGTCATGGGTTTTATTTGTGTTGCAGACCCTAGTGTTGTCACCTTAACTCTAAGGTTGGGAAATATTTGGTTGTATCGGTTATGTTAAACCATAGATAATATTTGACAAAAAAGTGCCTTGTTTTAAACTTGAACTGTTGAAAGATTTTGTATGTTTTTCTGGCCCAATACCTCGTTTCATTACAAAAAGAAATGGTTAAGCTTCTAGTCAAGATTGTTATATTTATTGAACAAATTTAGAGGCCAAACACAACCCAATTCTGAACACATGTATTTAAAATTCCATTCTATAGTTATGTTCAACCTTGTGTTATTAATGGTTCCTAGACGTCGATGGTTTAATTTAAAAAAACCCTATTGTAGAAATTTAAGGGTCCTTTGATTGTATCAAAATTTACTGCTAAAGTATTAGGCTTTTAAGCCATGTACATGTCATGTAGACACTTTATATTGAGCTCAAATAGTTGAGGTTTTTTGGTATCTTCTTATGCTCGACACTTTTTCATTCCTTATTTAGGAAGTATTGATGGTCATATGAACAATCCGACAGTTATAAAAGAGTAGTACTACCCAGTTTTGAATCCTCATTGTTTGAATATATATATCCATGATGCATTCACTAGTTTGTTTGAAGAAAATATTTGGTGGATTATAGTTCGTGTAATATGTTTTAGGGGTCAATGGAAATTATTTAATCAGAGATAGCTTTGACTTGGTCGATTCCACCATATTGTTATTAATTGGTTACACCAATTTTATTTGGCATATAATTTTTGTTGTAATCTTATTCGATAGTTATTAAATGTCATGATATGAAAATTCTGGTGTTATATATGGGTTGCATGATAATTACAGAGCTTGTTGAAATAATTTAAGGAGATCTAATCATTGGAATGAGGATGTGGCTGATTGCCTGAGAATTAGAAATGTTTATTTCTGCATATAGGACCAACCCCCCCATACTTTCACTTCTCATTCATTATTCCTTAATTCTCAAGAACATATATCATTTTAAAAATTCATTTGTCCTCCTCTTGTTGCATGAAATAAGAAATGTTTTCTCTATCAGTTTTGATATGGATATTTGATAGCAGAGGTATATTTTGATCAATTAAAAAATTATGGTCAAGGGAAGATTTTGAAAGGGATATATTTCAAGGTGATTATATATATATATATATATATATATTGGATAATGATTGATTGTTCAGGGAAAATTCCCTATACTCTCATTTTACATGAACTGTTCCCAGTTCCCAAATTTCGTTTTCATTTTAGTCAATATTTCTTTCCCTTGATACATAAGCAATTCCAAAGGTTTTTCTGGAAATAGATAGTGGATATGCTAGCAGTTAATGGAGACATATTTGACATGACATGCATGAGATGATTATTGTAAAACATTGAAATATTGGCCAATGGTTGATGTCTAGTGTGTTGTTATTTTTGAACATGTGACACTCTTTCTCTATCATCTATATTCATTTTCCATACATTATAAAACCTCTCATACTCCCGATTGCATTGAAATTCCCATGTTCTTAAATAATAATCAGGTGTATGAGGTGGTGAAGCATTTCAAAGAAGAGATGAAAGTTTGTCTTGAAGTACCCTTTCCTTTTATCCCTGGTTGTATGCATGTTTTATTGTTGATCGAGTCAGAACTATTTATAAAACTATGTTAATGAAAATGATATTTGATGTTTCACTTGTTATTGTATGCATACTCTAATTTAGACTTATACTTTATAGATGAGTTTTATCAGTAAAAACAACCATGGTAGAGGAAACAGAGGTAGAGGAAGAAGACCAAATGATTTTTGGCAAGGGGGAAACAAAATACTTTGTTTTCCATCCATTTTGATGTTGATTCGAAATATTTTAATAAACTCTTACAGACAGGTTTCTTGAACTTAGACAGACAAATATCTTTTCAACCTCCTCCTCCACCTGAAGTACCACCTTTGCACCCACATCCTAGCATCTTTGGCATACCAGCACAACCACATGTGTCATTACCGCCTAAGATCCTAGCCAATGATGGTTGGAATGATGTTGTAAATCCTCCCCAAGTTCAAGATCATGGATGGACAACAATTTCATTGTCATTACCTCATCCTCCACCTAACAAGCATGCCCTACACATTGCATCAAAATTATCTCATGCTCATTCAACTCATCTACCAAAAATATTTAAGTCCCTTTCCCAATAACCTAAACCTTCCAAAGGAAAATAATTGGCTAACTCTATAAAGTATGACTAGCTTGAAGCATGTTCACACTCAATCACCTCACATTCCCAACACCCTGGACATGAGGATGGACATAACCCTTTTGAAGATATGCACCCATAAGCATCAATGGTTAAAGGTAAAATTTCTATTAAGGGAAGTTCACATAAGCCCAAGGTAACATAGTCAAAAGAAAGTGGATGGAGGCAAACTGCTTCACACAAAAAATATGATTTCTGATTTTATGATGTTATTTACTTTGACTTCAATGTTTGGACAAATTTCATTCATATTTTGGACAGTGTTTGTTTTAATACATCAGACATAATTTATTTATTTTTGAGAAACAATATATGTTTGACATATTGTTGACTTATTTAATTTTGGGCATGTATATGCATATCTACTTGGTATTTAGGAGTCACAAGTTTGTTTTGAAATAGTTCATGTGAGTTGATTGGGATATATGTTTATAATGATGTTTTGATGACATTGATGCATATCTATTGATGGAGGAACACGGGGATATTTTAAAATTAAACAAAAGAGTTGTTAGGGGTCCCCACCTATTAGTTAATATTTATTATACCCTTATCAATATTTATTAATATTTTATCATGAGTTGTCCCTATTTAACTAAAATTTATTTAAATAACTTAACTAAAAGTAGTTGAAACTACTCAAAACTACTTTTGGAGAATAAAAAGAGAATTGAAGGGACAAGTAAAAGGAGGAGAGATAGAAGCATAAACTCTGATAAGGTTTTCTCTTGCTCTAGAGTGAGATTACATTACTACTTCATTCATTTATGAAACATTTAAAAGTTAAGAACTTATTGTTGATAGAAGGGTATTAATGAAGGTGGAAATAAGAAGGACCAAGAAGCATTGATTGTTGACATGCTTCATAAGGTTGATCATCTATTTCTGATAGTCTGTAAATTTTTATTGGATTTCTGAATAGATTTTCAGTACTAATTAATAATTTTGTGCATATTCAAGGAAACGGAAAATTGTGGCTTCTTGATCCAGTTATTTTAAAGTCTTGGTTTTACTTAGAAAACACCAGTCGTCTATGTGTGATGTAACCTTTGACTTCTAAGTATTATTCTGGTCCTTACCCATTTTGGGTATGAAAGATTGTTTTTGGTTGTATTTCATAACTGAATAAATAAAATCATTTGATGGTTTTGAGGTCTCATTTTGGACTACATGTGTGATATTTATTTCATATTTTTTGTTTTATGGTTGTTTATTAAACCTGTTATAATTTTCTGATATAAATATTTCTTTATTTCATTGTCATAACACAGCATAAAAACACAACATTGGTCCCAAGAACGTGTTTCTTGAGAATTAATTGATATTTTTGCAAAAGTTTATAAACATAAGGAAATAATCCCAACTATCTTGCCTTAGCCCAACAAAATTTGAAAATGTTGGTATTAGGATAGTCATTCCTTTTCATCAACAAAGATGCCCCCTTTGAACAATGACCTATTGCACCAAAAGTGTACCTTTTATTCCACCTTTCCTAAAATCCAACACCAATCATTTTTACAATAGTTGTTTGGTTTTAGATGGTAGTCGAGATATTTGAGGACTTTGTTGAATTCTTTCCCTATAAATGGACATAAATTTCCCAACCTGCGAGCTAAATCTTTGTTTAGATTATTAGAGTAAACAATAGACTTATTAATATTGACTTCCATCCATGTTCCTACACTAAATAGATTGAGAATGTTAATGACCTTGTGTATGTTTACCTCCTCACCAAAGTAGAAGATCAACACATCATAAATGAATAAAAAATATGTGATGGCCATGGAATGGCCCATTGTGACTCCTCTCACCTATCTTCGTGCTACCACATCCTGCAAAAGCCTACTTATCCCTTATGCCACCAACAAGAACAAGTATGGAGAGATTGGACATCCTTGGAAAAGTCCCCTGGATGATTTAAAGAACTTGAATTCAATCCATCAATGAGGAATACAAACTATGTAGAAGTGACACAACTCATTGTCCACTTAACAACCCTATGAGAAAATTTGATATGTAGTACAAAAAGGTGTAAGTAGGTCCAAGAAACCATATTATACACCTTTGATGGGTCAATTTTTAAAACCGCCACCGAAATGTTTTTAAGTTCTATGTTTTGTAGGGATTCTTGGGTTGATCCCACAAGGCTCATGAATATGCCTATCCGATAAGAATCGAAATTGTTCCAGCGAGATTACCTGGGAAAGACTTGGATTTAGGCACATTGTTATTACCTTTGAAATGATCTTGTATACCATATTACACAAAGATATAGGACGATACTCATCAAATGTCTTTGGACAATCCACCTTTGGTATTAATGTTATGAAATTTGAATTAATATTCCCAATCACCCTTCCTTCAAGCCTGACCTCCTCGACAATCTGAAGGAGATCCTCACCTAAGATGTCAAAGAAGGACAAGAAAAATTCAATGGTCTAATCATTCGACTCGGGGCTCTAGTCCTTTTTAAAATATCTCATGACTGTTAGTAGCTCCTCAATAGAAAATTCATGATAAAATTGCTCATCCTCCTCTTCTTCAACCAATCTAGGGAATTTTCCAATTACTTCCATTATCTCTGCTACATTGTATCTTGATGCCTCCAAGAACAATATCCCAAAATTTCACACACCTAGACTTGTCATCTCACCAAATTGTTTGACAGCTCTGCCCTCTTCATTCAAGAGTTCCCAAACAATGTTCTTTCAGTGCTAATGTGATGCAAAATTATGGAAAATTTTAGTGTTTTGGTCCTCTTTTGCAATCCACACAGTCTTTGTTTTTATTCAACACTCGACCTCCTCCTCCAATATCAATTTGGATCTCCTACCCTCCAAATTATTTAATTCATTTAAATCCTCCTCAAATAACAAAACCCCTTCACCTTGATTAGTAAGAGATTCCAACCTTTCCTCTACTTCTTTCATTTTTTTTCCTCTCAATCTGATCCTTTTCATTGACCAATCCATCGCCTTCTCTTTCAAATTTTTTAGTGCATTCATAAACTAAGCATAGGTAGGGACATTTATCCCTAAATCATAGGGTTTCCAATTTGTAGTAACCAAGGTTTTGTTATGAACATAATATATAATAATAAATATAAATACATTATAATAGTCAATGAATAATTAATGAAGAGACACCTTCCCAATGAAAGGTCATATATCTTCATGGAAGGACACCCTTGCGTGGGTATATAAGGCCCTCATTCTTATTGTATCTCATCATCTCATAATCATAAACATTATTATTTAATATATTATCCTTTATGGATTATAACCTATTGTCCTACCTACATTGGGTAATTACCTGGTGAACTGGCTCGGTTCACCACAGATTTTGAAACCATCCTCTAAAAGCTAGGCTAGGTTAAACTTGAAGAGTTTACTTGGCTTGTTATCTTCTTTGTCCACCTCCAAAAAGATCATAAAATGGTATGAGCATCGAACAGTGCCAACCCAAGTCCAACGTATTCCAATTGAATTCAATAAATCATTTTGAATGATAAATCTATCCATCCTCTTAGAGACAACAACAATATCGTCTCTATTGTTAACCATGTCAGATTCAAATAAATTGGATGCAGGTCCGTTGGGCCTGAGTTTTCCAAGGATAATAAATTAAGAAAGTCAACCAAAGGATTTGGGTACGTTGTAGCTCCCCAGATTTCGTCTCTACTTAGAGTAAATTTTAAGTCACCATTGAGTATCAGGTTTTAGGTTATAAGTGCTTTGGACCAAAAACAAAATTCTCAAAATTGGAGCTTACCTTAATAAGGTCCATAAATGTTTAAAACAACGAAGACCTTCTCCATTCTTCTGCATTTCACTTCCACCAGAAATCCTAATTTAACTACAATATATTTAACCAAAATTAGACTATCCTTCCATCCAGTTATAATACCTTTGAAATCTCCTTGCGAACCAATACCAATAAAATCCCACCCATATACCATTTATTTCCAATACTCACACAAAAAATCCCCCCTACCCATACATTCTTGTATCAACACCAAATCAAGTTCATGTTCCACCAGCAAACATTTGAGGGCCAATTTTTTTTCCCAACCCCCTGGGCCTCTAATATTTAAGGAAAGGATTTTCATCAAGACAACTTTTTTGGGCTATGGAATGCTCTAAGGACCTCAGTAGGTAAAGATTGTTTCCTCTGCTTGAGTTCCCTAAAAAAAATTCCTGATCTCTTTTGAGGATCAATGACTGTATATAAGAAAGGGAATATGAATTTCCCCAACATCAAACCCTAACCCTCCTAACATATCCTTTTCCAACTAAGCTTTAGGCTTTATGGGTTGAAATTCATAAGGATCCCCCCTCTCTCACTACGCTCAGAGGTAAAGAGAGATATTTTATCCAGTAGAGGATATTTTCTCTCTTAAACATAAAAAAGGTTTAATACTTCAGTTAAATTCCCAAAATTTAGCTCCTCATTTGACTTTAGATGAGTATTACCATGTTGTTCAATGAATGCATTATCATGATTTGATCTCAAGCTAACCCTAATCCCAAATTTATGAATAGTATGGCCCATAGAGGATTTGTAACACCATGTTTCCCCCAGTTTGTAAATATAACTATAATGGCCAAGAGACTATGGAAAACTCAATATGTGTGAATGTTTGATTTGATGTACCTTTGTATAAAAGGTCAATGAATGTAAATTATGTTATTTACTAGAAAATGGATAAGTGTTGCATGACTGTTGGAAGAGGGGTGTACTAAGAAAGACCATGAATGTTATGAAAATAGATGGTGAAGGGGACCAGGAATGGTTGCGTTAACCTCCACCAAACCAGTACCTTACTGGATTTAATTGCTAGGACCATAACAGTCCTCTGACCCAGAAATGAATTACAGTCAGGCTGGTAGGTGGCAAGACATCCTCAAGATTGAATGAGGGGATGGGGCAGAGAACCCATCTCTAAGGCTTTTAGACCTGACCACAGACTGGGAATTCGAGCCACACACAATCTTGATGAGGAAGGAAAGAAAGGAAGGTGTGGTGGGAAAAGGGAGACATGCGAAGAGTGCAGAGATGAGAGGCTAAGCTCTCAGATTCAAGGAAGAACTAAGGAATGAGTGTTATGGTCATAGGTAAATGGCTAGAGGGGTTATGATATAAGTTTATAAATGAGGCGGGTCCTCCTTTCTTCGTATTGTGTAACCCGTCACCAAGATCTTGGAGGAGGAGGAGAGTAACCTTCGTCCCTACTGTCGCTAAGATGGAAGAAATGATTTTATCATAGAGCATCGTGTTCTAGCTCGGGGGTGGCTAGTGGTAAATCCATTAGGAGTGATTGATCCTATGGTTGGGTGGAAATGGGCACCCCTTTCAGTGGTCGCTTCATGTTATCTGGTTCTGATAAGTATTTTCCTACTTCATGTATTGAATTGAAATAATGGATGAATGCATGGGTTTATGTATACATGTGTATCTATAAATGGTTTATGTTTGGAATGATCATGATATGTGTATGCATTCATCTCCTCGTGAACTTATGCTTCTGATGGATAGTTTTTATGCCCCAATTTAGCTCTCATGGCTTCCTGGAACATAAGCTTGTAAGACGGTCGACCTAAACCTGTTAGTCTAAAGAGGATACATCTTTCAGACTCCTTGTCATGCGACTGGGATTTCAAGCCCAAGTCCTTAACCATTTCACGATAAATCTTAGGAAGGATAGCAAGGTTCAACCCTTGAAAAGAAAAATCTCTTCATTTGGAAGACGACTGGATGAGATTTTTTTGGGAGGTCCCATATGACCAATACCTAGGAACCTTAAGCTAAGCCTGAGGAAGCTAAGTTCCTTATGACTTAGAAGATTCGCAAGTCTAGGAATTCGGAGTATTGTCGAACCTCATAGTCATAAACTGGTTGAATAAGACCAAGAGTTATGGTTACCCATAAGGTTGACCGGACTTATGCAGTTCTCTAGATGGTTAGGTGAACCTATATGACCAACTAGACAGGGATCCAAAACCCCGAAGGCTGAAGTTGTGAATAACCCAGAACCGTAGATCGAGGGATCCTTCAGGTTCTTTTCCAACTTTCGATGTACCAAGGACACATGGTGCTAGCCCCTTTAGTTCATATATTGGTCACTTCAGAAAATAAGAGGAGTTTTCATTGCAACACTCCCAAACGTTGAATCCCTGAGGTAACCAGAGCCATAAATATATAAACCTACGTGGTCGGATCTCGACCGTGAGATCTGAGGAATGTTAGAAGTTTGTCAGTTCGGGGTGACATGGTGTAGTGACATCATCTAGGGTGACGTGGACCCCAGATTGATGTGCCACATGTTAACACATATTATTGTATTATAATTTGAGATGATTTCCCAAAATACAATTGCTATAGGAGGGTTCTTGTACTTTTGGATAGCTTGACTTCAAGTCAGTTTTTCAGGGGTTTTGAGAAGTCATTTGAAGTACTTGATGATTCCATTGTGTAGTATACATAACATGATTTCCAACCATATCTCTTGTAGCCCAAAATTCCTCTGGAAAGGCCTCCAAACACCCTCTCAAATACCACACTACATTTCTGCTGAGAGCACGATGTGCTTCTACAATTTTTGAGTGACTAACTTAAAACTTGGATTATGAACAAATGAGAACGTATTTTTGAAAAATAGAGGAGGTTTTTGTTCATAACATACCAAATAAAAAAAACCTCTCTTAGTTTTTAAAAATTTGTTATGGTTAGATATATATTAGACACACAAAAGGAGCTACGAAATCACCTAGCCAGACACACAAAGGGCACTGTGAAATGTGCATAACTGTTTTACAGTGGCGCTACGGAATTTCCTGTAACGGTTACTGTTACAAATTTGATCATAAAAATAAAAATACGAAGTGGGTTTCTTTTAAATGATTTTTTGAGGAAGATGATATCCCTATTGACTTGCTGACCAAATTTCATCCTGACCCAATTTGTAAATTGAGAGAAACAATTAAAACACTAGTGCGCTACGGAATGTGCTGCCAATTCTTTGTTTTGCATAGTTGATTGGATATTCGCCTTGTTGGGAGGTTACCACCTATCAAGAAGGGTTCGAATGGATTTTCAAGGATTATTTGTATGTCAAGGGACACCTTCACCTAAGTTTTATCTCCATTAAAGACTTCATGCAGTGAGGTTGAAGCAATTTATTAATGACTTCCAACAATTTCCTGAAAATTAGCAGTTTGTTGGATTTTTGTCTCTTTGATTATTTCCACCTATCTCCAAGGATTAGAATACAATGGAGGAGATGGTATTCAACCTCCTAAGGATATTTGGATGCTATTTTCTATTTAAGAGAGGAGATAGCTCTTGGAGAGGGATGGGATTCATGATCCAAAAGAGGAGAGAGTTGGAGGAGCATTTTTAGTTGCTCCTTTGTAAGCATGAAGGCCTCTTTGTAATGAAATTTTCTGCCATTAAAGATTCATGAGAGATGTTATCATATTGTCTTCTTTTCTTTCCCACTTATTTTTTATCTTCTTGCTTGAGCATATTGCAGGTTTTTAGGATCATAGCTCCCATTGATTGATGGATTCATGAACAACAGAGGATTTGTTGTAGCTTTCCCATTAAATCATTATTCATTGTTTAAGAAAATATTTATCTATTGCAGAAAGGATCTTTGTATAATGTATATTCTTCCTTTTTTCATATTCACCGTGCTTATACTCATCATTATATATCTCTTTGTCTGATATACAGTTTGATTTCCTTTGATCTGTAGGATGTTATGACTCCATGCCCTATGGAATGCCTCTATAGAAATTTTGTTGCCCTCTCCATTTATTTCATAGTATTGTTGATCCACTTACTCAAACCATTCAATCCATTTATATTATGATGGGTATTAGGCTTGCACTTACAGTAGTCTAAGTGTGACTCTCAGTGCTAACATTTTTTTCACTCTTGTCAGGGACAACAATGAAGACACCTTCCCAGGGTGAACTATGATGATTAGATCTAGCTTTGGATGGTGAACTGAAGCTAGACACTTTTAGACTGCTTATCTTTCACCATGGTGACTCCACTATCTATTGGAGACTCCATTTTTTTGAAATGGACAAGATCCTAGATCAGAGGTATGATTTCTGTGATTTTTCAAAGATAGATGGTTTTCCAAATCCTGTGCCTAGTAGATTTGAATAGGAAGGTTGCCTTCCTAGGTTTATAGGAGAGGATTGGGAAGTACCAACTGAGTTTTTATTAGACTTTCGTGAGTGCATGCTTAAGCTGAAAATTATACATGAAGATGTTCTCATAAAATTGTTTGCATACTATTTAGATGGAGCAGCTCGTGATTGGTGTAGATCACTCCCAGTTGCTTGTATTACTTCACTAAGAAATTTTCATGTTGCATTTTGTTTGTTTTGCAAAGAGAATTTTGCAGCTGATTTCTTTTATCAAGAATGTTGTTATGAATTTGATTTGTTGATTAAAGGATCAAAAAGTCTTAAAGAGTGTGTTGCAGTAGAAGACATTTTTCATTATGATCAAGAGGTTGATGATCTTCAAAGTGATAGCCAGGATGTAGATACTTTTGACATTGTATCAAATGTATATACTGTTTTAAGTTGTCATGAAAATCAAATTGTTTCCTTTGAGTATTCAAATGATAAAGAGCAGATATTTACTAAATCAAATACAGAGCTTATTAGCATCCAACAAGTATATGATAATGAAGAAGATAGGGAATAATTGCAGCAGCAGTTGAAATTTTCTTTATCACCTATTGATGAGCAAAAACCTCCACGAATCAATGAGGAAATGTCTATCATTTCTATACCTGCACTTGCAACAAACATCAAACAACATATGAGTAGTTGTAAAGTATATGAGGACCATCATTTTATTGATGAATCAACCTTCAAAAATGAGCGGGATGGTTTTCTTAACCAACTAGAAATGTATTTTCATAAGTTTCATGATCCTATGGATTTTTACATAGAGTTATATTTTTCAAAGGTTTCTAATGATCCAGTTATTGGTATGATTTCAGATCATAGTTTTAAGTATCCATTGCTTACTAAGCTCTTGTTGCAAGCTTCATATCACTGAAAATTATTTCGAACAATTGCATGGAAGGAGTTATTTTCATCAGTTTGATACTCACATGGTTGCATTGGAAGTATGACTTCAATTAAGCAAAGAAGCTCAGCTATATAGATTAGTGTAGGTTGATGTACATAAATAATCTCACTCCATGAGCATGTGATTTTCAGTTTGAATTTTTCTATAGTGTGGGTTCAGTTTGCGGCTTATGACAGTGTTTTTATTTTTCAATAAGGGGCAGAGATGTTTTTAGGAATACAGTATGCAGAGATGAAATGGATAAGGCAAATGGAACTTCATATTCTTGGCAGCTCATAGGGAGCATGCCATCCCCTGTGGAGCCAGATGTTAACACATAAGATTGTATTATAATTTGAGATAATTTCCCAAAATATAATTGCTATAGGAGGGTTCATATACTTTTGGATAGCTTGACTTCAAGTTAGTTTTTCAGGGGTTTTGAGAAGGTGTTTGCAGTACTTGATGATTCCATTATGTATCATAAATAATACGCTTTCCAACCATATCTCTTACAGCCCAAAACTCCTCTAGGAAGGCCTCCAAACACCCTCTCAAAGACCACACTACATTTATGTTGAGAGCACGCTGCGCTTCTGCAATTTTTGAGTGACTAACTTAAAACTTGTATTATGAACAAATGAGAAGGTATTTTTGAAAACTAGAGGAGGTTTTTGTTCATCACATGCCAAATAACAAAAACCTCTCTCAGTTTTGAAAAAAGTGTTATTGTTAGATATATATTAGACACAGAAAATGTTCTACGAAATCACCTAGACAAACACACAAAGGGCACTACGGAATGTGCAGAACTGTTTTACAGTGGCGCTACAGAATTTCCTGTAACAGTTACTGTTACAAATTTGATCATAAAACAAAAACTACGAAGTGGGTTTCTCTGAAATTTTTTGTGGAGTAATATGATATCCATGTTGAGTTTTTGACCAAATTTCATCTTGACCTAGTTTGTAAATTGAGAGAAACAATTAAAACACCAGTACGCTACAGAATGTGTTGTCAATTCTATGTTTTGCATAGTTGATTGGATATTCGCCTTGTTGGGAGGTTTCCACCTATCAAGGAGGGTTAGAATGGATTATCCAGGATCATTTAGATGTCAAGGGACACATGCACCTAAGTTTTATCTCCATTAAATACCTCATGCAGTGAGGTGGAAACAATTTATTAATGACTTTCAACAATTTCCTGAAAATTATCAGTTTGTTGGATTTTTGTCTCTTTGACTGTTGCCACCTATCTCCAAGGCTTAGAATCCAATGGAGGAGATGGGATTCGACCTACTAAGGATATTTGGATGTTATTTTATATTTAAGAGAGGAGAGAGCTCTTGGAGAGGGATGGGATTCATGAGCCAAGAGAGGAGAGAGCTAGAGGAGCAGTTTTAGTTGCTCATTTGTAAGCCCGAGGGCCTGTTTGTAATGACATTTTCTGCCATTAAAGATTCATGAGAGATGTTATCATATTGTCTTATTTGTTTTCCCACTTATTTGTTATCTTCTTTCTTGAACATATTATAGGTTTTGAGGATCATAGCTGCCATTGATTGATGGATTCATGAACAACAACGGATTTGTTGTAGCTTGCCCATTAAATCAGTGTTCATTGTTTAAGAAAATATTTATCTATTGCAGAAAGGATATTTGTATAATGGATGTTCTTCCTTTTGTCATATTCACCATGCTTCTACTCATCATTATATATCTCTTTGTCTGATATACAATTTGATTGCCTTTGATCTGTAGGATGTTATGACTCCATTTCTTTCCTAGTCTTGCCGATCCACGTACTCAAACCATTTAATCCATTTATATTCTGATGGGTATTGGGCTTGCACTTACAACATTCTAAGTGTGAATCTCAGTGCTAACACCACGTGTCACCCAGATTCATATGTATCATGTACCCTATAGGCCCATTGGAACATAACGCGTGTCACCCTGACCCCTCCTACGTGTCAGTTCTTGATACGTGTTCGACTAGCCAACATGGATGGTGAAATGACCAGGACTCCGAGAGTCTGAGACTTCAGGACTCTAGAGGATCTGGGATGTAGTATGGTAGAGAGATTTAACTATCCGAAGGCCAGAGCCACATGGTGAGATTACGGGACTTTGTAAGTTCAGAAATCTGGGTGGTCTCATGCGTAGATAGTAAAGAGGCATGAAGCGCCAAAACGCCAAATTACTCCACAACTGATATAGGATAAAAAGAGTAAGTCTAGTCATGGGATCAGACAGTGGATGGCCTTCCACCGTAGAGGAAGGAACTTGGAAATAGTATGTGTGAGGTGGTTCCACATGGGCACCACGTGGCCCTCAACCAATAAATTCCCAAAGAACTTCAGAGAGACATATCCGTCGGTTCTAGGCTCGATTTTTGTGCATGGAGACCGTGGCTGGAAAAAATTGGACAAGCAGAATGTGGTAGAGACCCCAAATGAAGGATTTTATCACTTAAGGAGAACAAAATTTTGAGGCCCCATCCCTAGGAAAGCCACTCAGGGGTCGGGTGTGCTAAAAATTGGTATCAGAGCATGGTTACATCACTTGGCCTGCTTGTTCTCATGGACGAGTTACACAAAAACCATATTTAAAGAAATTTAAGGGTGACACCCTACCTTGCCTCTTTCCTAAAAAGTTTGGTTAAACTCTTATTGAAGAAAAGAATGAAAGCTTTCTATTGTGTTTATGTATTTAATAAATATGAACTATGCGTTGTTCATGAACTAATAGATTGTTAACTAACACCAAGTGTTTTTTCATCACTTAAGTAGTCAGTGAATCGTGAGGAACTACAAGAATAAAGGATGGTGACGGGCCATGAAGTGGGGGATGGCTCCCACAATAGAGACGAAGAATCTGGATAAAGGAGGGCGGTGGAGACCCCTCCGGATCTGGATGAAATTGTAAGGAGCCCCATGGTTGAATTAGAGTGTTGCAAGGCTGACAATGAGAGATTGATAAAGGAGAAAGAAAAACAAACAGAAATTAATGCAGTCTTGCTACAGAGCTTATCCAATATACATAGGCAGTTGCAGCATGGACCTGCAACTAGTCATGTGGATTGACGATATACGAAGAGAATTCAAATCCCACCTGAGATATGAATATGTGGTCCCATAAGTGGCCACACTAGGAGGATTACCTAGAGGAAGGTCCAACCTAGAGACAGAGGACACTCATTGGAAGAGTCCTCTGGAAAGGAAACTGGAAACTCTGAGGGATCTTCTAGTACAAAAACTAGCTCACATTATCAAAGGAAAGGGAAAAAGCGAAAGCATTCCAAAATTCATGACCCTAAAGAGTTAAAGAAATCCAAACCACCCTCTTTCAATGGACAAATTGAGAAAGGGGAAGAGGCAGAAGCTTGGTTGTTTGGTTTAAACAAGTATTTCAGAGTCGATGACTACTCTGAAAACTTGAAGGCTTGAATAGCCATCTTCAATATGAATGGAAAAGCTTCCATTTGGTGGGAAGACCTTAAGAATGTGAAAGGAATCCATGAAGAGGAATTATCATGGAAATAGTTTGAGAAACACTTCAAGAAGAAGTATTTGTCAGAGAAATACTTTGATGGGAAGACTAAGGAGTTCTATGAACTCAAGTTGGGACAACTCATCATAGAGGAATATGTCAATAAATTCCTTGAAATGTTGAGGTATGTACCCTACATAAAGGATGAAAAGGTAAAAGTACAATGATTTATTAGTGGGTTACCTCAGACCTACTGGAACATGATTGAGTTTGATGAGCCAAAGACCTTAGAAGACACTATCTGGAAGGCAAGGTATTGTTATGAACATCTCAGGAGTTAGACAGAACCTTGCAAGGATTGGAAGAAGAAGAGTGGTTCGGGATTCAATAAGAAGGGGTTCAAATCCTCAATATTTAAGAACTATAGAAATGAATTTAGGATAAGCCTTCCTACTAGAAGTGTATATCAGAAAAATTTCCCCTTCCATAGTGGAAATAAACCTTTTGGAGCAGTCCTAGGAAAGATTGATAACCCAAATAAGGAACCCTTGAAATGTTGGGGTTGCAGAGAAGAATTTATACTGAGGGATTGTCCACACGGACAACAGAGCGGTAGGAGAGTCTACAATATCCAAGAAGCTACCATAGTCAATTATGTGGCTAGGAGCATGCCACGAATTTATGCAGCTTTGGATAATAAACAAGCCGACCACCAAGCTTAAGTGGTGGAGATGGAAGGTATGATTTCCAACCATTTGGTTTCTATTTTAATTGACCCTAGTTCTAATTTGAGTTATGTAGCCCCTCATATTGTTGATCAGTGTAAACTGCAACCAGTTAAACATGTTAAGTCATGGTTAGTACAACTAGACACTAACACCAAAATAAAAGTAGCAGAGGTCATACCAACTTTCCAATTCATTATGGACGGATTTCCCACCCAAGCTACCCTTAACATACTTCCCCTAGGATCTTATGACCTGTTGATTGGTATGGACTGGATAGTTTCTTATAAAACTAAGTTGTTCTGTTACCAAAAAACCTTAGAATCTGTAAGTGAAGAAGGGAGAAAGATAACCCTCCAAGGGATCCAGAAGCTTGTCTCAGTGAGACGAATATCATCCCTTCAAATGAAAAAAGTATTGCATAAAGGGATGTCCTCTATATGCAATACAGGTGTTGGAATCTGTTGAGGATGACAAACCAAACCTAGAGGACCACCCCATATTAAGAGAGTATATAGACGTGTTCCCAGAAGAGGTACTGGGTCTACCTCTGAGAAGAGACATTGACTTATCGATAGAACTTTCACCAGGAGCAGTGCCAGTGTATAGGACACCCTATAGGATGAGTACATCGGAGCTAGTTGAGCTCAAGCTATAGCTAAAGGAGATGATGGAAAAAGGCTACATCTGGCTCAGTTTGTCTCCATGGGGAGCACCAGTCTTGTTTGTGAAGAAGAAGGATGGAACACTCCGACTGTGCATAGATTATAGACAACTCAATAAGACAACCATAAAGAACAGGTACCCCTTACCAAGAATCGATGACTTGTTCAACCAATTGGGGGGTGCTTCCATTTTCTCAAATATTGACTTAAGGTCTGGATACCATCAAGTCTGAATCAAGGATGAAGACATCCACAAAACATCCTTCAGGACCCGATATGGTCACTATGAATTTGTGGTGGTGCCATTTGGATTAACCAATGCCCCCACCACTTTTATGTGCTTGATGAATAATGTACTCAGCAAAATCCTAGATAGATTTGTATTGGTTTTCATTGACGATATCATAATCTACTCCAAGAACAGAGAGGAGCATCAAGAACATCTTAGACTTGTACTTCAATTACTAAGATATCATCAAATCTACGCTAGGTTTAGAAAATGTGACTTTTTCCATAAGAAATTCCATTACTTAGGCCATGTTATTTCTAAAGAAAGAGTGCCAGTAGACCCTGACAAGATCAGATCTATTATGAAATGGCCTACCCCAAAGGATGTATCTGATATCAGATCCTTTATGGTCTTAGCAGGATACTATATAAGGTTCATAAAAGGATTCTCCAAGATTGGTTGTCCAATCACTGCCCTTTAGAAAAAGGGGGTTAAATTCACTTGGACACCAGAATGTGAAGAAAGATTCCAGAAACTGAAATACCTTCTAACCCACGCACCCATGTTGAATATTGCAGACCCTGATAATGAATTCCTTGTGTGTACATATGCCTGCAAGGAAGGACTCGGAGGAGTCCTTATGTAAGAAGGACGTGCAATTTTCTACGAATACATAAAATTGAATGAGCATGAAATCAATTATGTGACCCACGATCTAGAGTTGGTTGCCATAATGCATGCTTTAAAAATGTGGAGGCATTACCTCCTGGGTAGGAGATTTGTACTTATGACAGATCATTGTGGATTGAGGCCCCTGTTTGATCAACCAAATCTCAATGATAGACAAGATAGGTGGATGGCTCTCCTTAGTGAGTTTGATTTCGAAATCAAACACATCAAAGGAAAGGAAAATAGGGTGGTCGATGCCCTTAGTGGAAATGTGAAATAAATTCACCTGGTAATGGTGAGCACCTATGAAACGAGCACCAGGGAAAGATTCAGGAATGCACAAGAAACATATGCATTCTTCAAGACTGTGACATCATACCTAAAGCAAGAGCCCACAAGGCTAAAGTATGAAGGCTATCAGATGTTGGATGATGGCCTGCTGACTTACATAAACAAATTGTATATCCCAAATTGTGATGACTTGAAGAGATTCATAATGGATGAACCGCACAAGATACCATATATTGGTCACCCATGATATCAGAAAATGATCATGGCCACTAGGAAACAATTCTATTGACCTGGATTGAAAAATTGCATAGCTGACTATCTAGCTAAGTGTCTATAATGCCAGCAAGTTAAGGCAGAACACCAGAACCCAGCAGGGTTGTTACAGCCTCTGCCAATTCCAGAATGGAAATGGGAAACCATCTCCATGGATTTCATCATCGGATTACCAAAATTCGCCAAGCAGAGTGATTCCATCATGGTAGTGGTAGATAAATTGAGCAAGTCTTCTCACTTCATACCTGTCAAATCAACTTGCAAGGAGATAGATATTGCCAACATTTTCATGAAGGAGATATTCAGAATACATGGCATGCCTAGGGAGATTGTATCTGACAGAGACACAAAATTCACTTCAAGATTTTGGAAATCATTGTGTAAATTTTTCAGACCCCAACCCAGTTTCAGTCTCGCTGATTTTTCAGCTAAAGTTAAATGCCCAAACCTAGTTTCAACATTGTTTCAACATATGTTTCAGCACAGTTTCAGCACAGTTTCAGCATATGTTTCAGCATTGTTTCAGCATATGTTTCAACACAATTTCATCACTGTTTCAGCATATGTTTCAGCATTGTTTCAGCATATGTTTCAGCACAGTTTCATCACTGTTTCAGCATATAAAAACTTAACAGAAAATAAACTTCAGAACTAAAACATGAGGATTCTGAACATCATTTTCAACGCAGAAATAAAATATCAGCAGTATGCAAAACTCAGAAAATATAGACACAAAGATTTTCGGTCTAACTTCGACCCTGGAAAAACCCACAAGGGGAAAACCAGTGAGAGAGGGCGTTTTATTATTTATGATCTTCTGAGAAATTTCTTTTACAGCGTATTCATCTTCAGAAATTTACACAAACTTATATGGACTTTCTTTCGCTAAAATCCTTTTGAACAATCTTGGAAAATGCTCCTCGATTTATGTCCCAGAAATCTGTACAACTGTACGGATGTCCCAACAATTAATGTTGTATGGACTGTCTCAAAATTCGTGCCAAAACTCTACTAAGACTGTACGGAAAACCCAGCATGAACAGCTCCTTGTAAACTGTGTTGTGCGACCCTCAAAATCCATGCCAAACTATACGAACTGTACATAAATACACTCATAAATTTATTACAGCAGTTACCTCGATTTCTGTGTCAATAAATGTTGTATAGCCTCCACAAATCTGTACGGTACGACCTATTCTTCCTTACTGTCTGCTGCCTTGAAAATCGTGCCAGTTCTTTGCCTTGGGATGCATTCTCTCCTTCAACAAATGTTGTCTCTTTTCTTTAGCTCGACCTCTCTCTTTCTCTCTCTTGTTCTCTCAACAAGAATGTTTGAATTACCCAAGAATGGGTGTGCCCTCTTTCCCTAGTCGACCTCATGAGGGAAGGTGAGGGGTTTTCTAATCTAACAGTTGATATTAGATTAGATGGGTGGCTGAGATTTGGTGTCTCTTCACTCACCCTCACTTTAGTCATAAAGTCACCTTTTAATTTGCATCTCACAAATTAAATGACTAGGACCCACATTAGGCACTTTCTCCCCCTTAGGCGCCTAGGGAANAAACATGAGGATTCTGAACATCATTTTCAACGCAGAAATAAAATATCAGCAGTATGCAAAACTCAGAAAATATAGACACAAAGATTTTCGGTCTAACTTCGACCCTGGAAAAACCCACAAGGGGAAAACCAGTGAGAGAGGGCGTTTTATTATTTATGATCTTCTGAGAAATTTCTTTTACAGCGTATTCATCTTCAGAAATTTACACAAACTTATATGGACTTTCTTTCGCTAAAATCCTTTTGAACAATCTTGGAAAATGCTCCTCGATTTATGTCCCAGAAATCTGTACAACTGTACGGATGTCCCAACAATTAATGTTGTATGGACTGTCTCAAAATTCGTGCCAAAACTCTACTAAGACTGTACGGAAAACCCAGCATGAACAGCTCCTTGTAAACTGTGTTGTGCGACCCTCAAAATCCATGCCAAACTATACGAACTGTACATAAATACACTCATAAATTTATTACAGCAGTTACCTCGATTTCTGTGTCAATAAATGTTGTATAGCCTCCACAAATCTGTACGGTACGACCTATTCTTCCTTACTGTCTGCTGCCTTGAAAATCGTGCCAGTTCTTTGCCTTGGGATGCATTCTCTCCTTCAACAAATGTTGTCTCTTTTCTTTAGCTCGACCTCTCTCTTTCTCTCTCTTGTTCTCTCAACAAGAATGTTTGAATTACCCAAGAATGGGTGTGCCCTCTTTCCCTAGTCGACCTCATGAGGGAAGGTGAGGGGTTTTCTAATCTAACAGTTGATATTAGATTAGATGGGTGGCTGAGATTTGGTGTCTCTTCACTCACCCTCACTTTAGTCATAAAGTCACCTTTTAATTTGCATCTCACAAATTAAATGACTAGGACCCACATTAGGCACTTTCTCCCCCTTAGGCGCCTAGGGAAGAGAAACACTTGCCTTGGTACTTTATTTAATTTAAAAATTTAACACTCCCTCATACCGAGGAAAGTGTTACTCACCAATCCAAGCTTGTCCCTGAAAAATACAAACTTTCCCTTGTTCAATGCCTTGGGGAGTATGTCTGCAACCTGCTCCTCAGTAGATATGTACTATAGCTCCACAGCTCCTCTCTGAACATAATCACAGATGAAGTGATATCAAATCTTGATATGCTTAGACCGGTCATGAAAAAATGGATTCTCTGAGAGTTTAATGCAACTTTGATTATCACAGTAAATAACGGTATGCCTCAACTGCACACCAAACAATCCAACTAACATCTTGCGAAGCCAAAGGGCCTCACAACTACCCTGACTAACTGTCGTATACTCAGCCTCTGCCAAACTCAAAGCCACTGACTTCTGCTTCCGACTGAACCAAGACACAACTGTTGATCCCAATCCAAAGAAACACCCTGAAGTGCGTTTCCTATCACTGACACATCCTGCCCAATCTGAGTCTATATAGCCAACCAAATTAACTCCATCTCCTCTATGATAGTCCAAACCATAATCTACCGTACCACAAAGATACTTGAGCACATGTTTTGCTACCACCTAGTGCACTCTCCTAGGCTCCACCATGAACTGACTGAGAGTGTTGACAACAAAACAAATATCTGGCATGGTATTGACCAAATACATCAATGATCCAATCAAATGACGATACAAAGTGGAATCCACCAATTGTGACTCAGAAGCATGAAGCTTCTTCCAGTTGCTAATCATGGGAGTGGTCATGGGCCTGCTATCTCCCATCTGAAATCTACTCAGAATGTTACACACATACTTCCCCTGTCCCAGGAAGATGTGTCCAGCCTCCTGCCAAACCTCCAATCCCAAGAAGTAATGCATCAGTCCAATGTCTGTCATCTCGAACTCTGAAGCAAGTCTCTCCTTGTAGTTGTTGATGAGTCTCTCTGCCCCTGTAATGAAAAGGTCATCCACATATAGTAGAAGAATGAGAGGATCCTCTCCAACCACAATGAAGTATAGGTTGGGATCCGCCTCACTCTTCTCAAAACCCAACTACTACAAATAGGCATCTATCCTCGAATACCAGGCTCTGGGAGCTTGTTTTAGTCCATACAATTCCTTCTTCAGTCTACACACATGAGACTCTCTCCCATGCACCTCAAATCCCAATGGCTTCTCAATGTATACCTCCTCCTCAATAAGACCATTCAGAAATGTGGTCTTCACATCCATTTGGTGGATCTTCCAACCCATCTCTACTGTAATGGATATCACTGCCCTGATCGAAGTGTATCGAGCAACCGGCACAAAGGTCTCATCATAGTCGACTCCCTCAACCTGTGAAAACCCCCGAGCCACAAAGTGAGATTTGTACTTCTCAATGCTGCCATTCGCAACATGATTTAGCTTGTAGAGCCACCTGGCAGTCACCACTGACTTCCCTTCAGGTCTAAGAACAACTTTCCAGACATCGTTCTTCATGATGGAATTGTACTCTTCCATCATGACATCTCTCCATACCTGTCTACTAGTGGCCTCCTCAAAAGTGGAAGGCTCAGACTCCCGAATAGTGCTCACCATCGCGATGTAGCTGAAAAAACTCTCGGGAGGTTTACTCTCCCTCACTGCCTGATTGGGATTCCCCACTGAACCCTGTGCCTATCTCAAAGTGTCCTAAAGCCACTTGGGATTCCTCCTCTCTGAAGTAGTGTCCTGTGGAGGGGAATCTCCCTTCTCAACCCCATCTGCTGAAGACAATGATCCTATAGTAGACACTGAAGTACCTGATCCTGAAACCTGTGGACTAGTAGCCTATGAACCTGAACTTTGTGGCCCTATCACCTGTGAACCTGTAGTCACCGAAATTGGTGGCCCCAAAATCTGTGTCACTGTAGTCTGTTGCGGATACACTGTAGTTTGTGTCACTGTAGTTCTTCTTCAAGCCCGGAACATAAAGAACCTCTGTCAAAGTCATGGGAGGCAAAGACTCCCTCTGAAATGATATGGTCCCACAACCATCCACCTTGACCTTCCGGTCATCTCCAAGCACTACCTCTGTATCTCCACTCTATGTAAGATTTGCCAGGTGCTCACGAACTGTTGTCATGTGGAGAGAGGCACCACTGTCAATATACCAAGTATCGGGAGTAGTGGTCCTCGAGGATAGACACATAATCAAGGAAAATTCCTTGTCAAACTTGGTGGAAAAATCTTCCACCTCTAGTGAAGTTGTTGTTTGTTTCTTCTTCTTGTTTGGACACTGTCCTGCATAGTGCCCAAACTTATGGCAAGCAAAGCACTTGACTTTGCTCATGTCTTTCTTCCCTTCACCCTTGG
>SNQJ01S0042825.1:50698-83607 GCA_010110895.2 Picea sitchensis
ATTATGCTGGATATTTTATTGTTATTCTGTCATTTCTAGCATTTCGTTTCTGTTCTGCATATTTTATATATCTGGTATCTTGCACTATCTCAGAGTTAGGCCCAGGAAAAGTTCCCTGAGAATGGGAGCTTGTGCCAAGATGACACCTTGGTATTGTGGACCCTTTGAAGTCTTAGATAGAGTGGGACCTGTAGCCTATAGGATAGCACTCCCTCCCACAGTAAATGCACATAATGTTTTCCATGTTTCATTATTGAAGAAATATGTTCATGATTCTAATCATATAATTGATTTTTCTGTGATCCAGGTGGATTCAGAGGGAGAATTCATGCCAGAACCTCAATGCATACTAGACAGGAAGGAAACCCCACTCAGGAACTGAACCATTGCATAGGTCAAGCTGCAGTGGAAACACTTTGGCCCAGATGAGGCTACGTGGGAAATGGAGGATGCCATGAGACATACATATCCATTTATGTTCACTTATGTATATTCAGAGCATGTTGACAGATAGAACATTGAGAATGATCTTCCTTTAAGGGGGAGGGAATTGTAACACCTTGTTTCTTCCAGTTTGTAAATATAACTATAATGGCCAAGACACTATGGAAAACTCAATATGTGTGAATGTTTGATTTGATAGACCTTTGTATAAAAGGTCAATGAATGTAAATTATGTTATTTACTACAAAATGGATAAATGTTACATGCCTACTGGAAGGGGGGTGTACTAAGAAATACCACGAATGTTATGAAAAGAGATGGTGAAGGGGACCAGGAATGGTTGTGTTAACCTTCACCAAACCAATACCTTACTTGATTTAATTGCCTAGGACCAGAACAGTCCTTTGACACATAAATGAATTACAGTCAGGCTAGTAGGCGGTAAGACCTCCTCAAGAGTTAATGAGGGTATTGGGTAGAGAACCCATCTGTAAGGATTTTAGACCTAACCATGGACTGGGAATCCAAGCCACACACAATCTTGTTGAGGAAGGCAATAAAGGAAGGTGTGGTGGGTGGAGGGAGACCTGCGAAGAGTGCAAAAACGAGAGGCTAAGCTCTCAGGTTCAAGGAAGAACTAAGGAATGAGTTTTCTCATTGCAGGGAAATGGCTGGTGGGGTTATGATACAAGATAATAAACGAGGTTGGTCCTCCTTTCTTGGTATTGTGTAACCTGTCGCCAAGATCTTGTAGGAGGAGGAGAGTAACCTTCATCCCTACTGTTTCTAAGATAGAAGAAAGGATTTTATCGCAGAGCATCGTGGTCTAGCTTGGGGGTGGCTAGTGGTAAATCCGTTAGGATTGACTGAGCCTATGGTTGGGTGGAAACAAGAACCCCTTTCAACAGTCACTTCACGTTATCAGGTTCTGATAAGTATTTTCCTACTTTATGTATTGAATTGAAATAATGGATGAATGCATGGGTTTATGTATAAATGTGTATCTATAAATGGTTTATGTGTGAAATGATCATGATATGTGTATGCATTCATCTCCTGGTGAACTTATGCTTATGATAGTTAGTTTGTATGCCCCAACTTAGCTTCTGAGGCTTCCTAGGACATAAGCTTGTAAGACGGTCGAGATAGGAGATATCATGTTGACCTGAACCTATCCATCTGAAGAGGATACCTCTTTCATACTCCTTGTCATGCGACTGAGATTTCAAGCCCAAGTCCTTAACCATTTCATGATAAATCTCGCGAAGGATAACAACGTTTAAGCCTTGAAAAGGGAAATCTCTTCATTTGGAAGACGAGCGAATGAGATCCGTTTGGGAGGACCCATATGACCAATACCTAGGAACCTTAGGCTAAGCCTGAGGGAGCTAAGTTCCTTCTGACTTCAGAGCTCTGCAAGTCCAGGACTTCAGAGTATTGTCGACCCTCATAGTCATAAACCGACCGAATATGATTGAGATTTACAGTTAACCATAAGGTTTACTGGCATTAGGCAATTCCCTAGGTGGTTAGGTGAACCTATCTAACCAACTAAATCGAGATCCAAAACCCCGAAGTCTGAAGCCGCGAAGAACCCAGAACCATAGATCGAGGGATCCTTTGGGGTCTTTCCCAGTCGTCGATATACCGGGGACGTGTGGCACTAACCACTTTAGTCTGGAGATTGGGAACTTCATAAGATAAGAGGAGTTTGCATCACAACACTCCCAAACATTGAATCCCTGAGGTAACCAGAGCCATAAATCTATAAATCTATGTGGTTGGATCTCGATCGTGAGATCTAAGGAATGTTAGAAGTCTATCAGTCTAGGATGACTTGGTGTAGTGACATCATCTAGGGTAACGTGGACCCCAGATTTACATACCATGTGTCACCTAGATTCATATGTATTACATACTTTTATAGGCCCATTGGAATGTAACACGTGTCACCCTGAACCCTCCTACGTGTTAGTTTCTAATACATGTCCGCCTAGTCAACGTGGTTGGTGAAATGATCAGGAATCTAGGAGTCTGGGACTTTAGGACTCCAGAGGATCTAGGATGTAGTATGGTAGAGAGATCAAACGGTCCGAAGGTTGGAGCCACATGGTGAGCTTATGGGACTTCGAAAGTTCAGAAATCTGGGTGGTCTTGTGCATAGATAGTAAAGAGGCATTGATGTCGACGCCCTCTACCTCACAACCTGCAGGTCAGAAGGCCATGTCGACGCAGGATATTCTCTTCTCTACTGGCTCGAAGAACTCTAAGGCTCTTCTATTTCCCTATCAGGAAATCTGCACCCACAACAATCTTCGTGCGATCCCCTCTTTGCACTCGGGAGATCGGAACTCGCGACTTCACGAATCTAATGGTTGAGCGTAGGTCTATCGAATCTCTGAAACCCGACAACCAGTCAACACTGAACTCTTCCTATCGGGATTTTCCTTATCGTGATTTCGGCACTCGCGATGTTGAGCAACTTGCTTTACCGACTCTCGAACCCCGATACGCTGAAACTCTGACATACGCGCGAGTTGACTATTCAACGCTTTCACTCCATCGACATTTCGGAGTTCGAGGTATCGTGAATCCTAATGCATATGTTCCGGGACTTCTCGCCACGAAACTCCACTAACTCGTGCCACCTGTCTCCCACTCTGACCCTTGTGACCCCACACTATCCCTTTGACTGTCGGGATATCGCGTATCATGATTTCACGATTCCTGTTGCAATGTTTATGAGACTACCACCCGCGAACACCCGATATGGAAATCCATGAGCAGATTTGATGGCCCTTGTGGCTCGGATCAACGGTCCTGTCCCTCCTGATCTTTGAATCTGTTGAAATAATTTTTCGTATCTCCCTTGCAAATCTGCCAGAAATCTAACGGCTTACAAGATGTCACGAATTCTCCTCGGATAATACCGATCGTCCGTACCTCAGTTGAGAAATCTACGAAATGACTAAGTGTTCTTCCACAGAACTCGTCCACCTGCAGCGTAAACTTACGATGCCCGCTTAACTCTTCAAGGAACAGCTTCTCTGCACTGTCCTTCAACAAATTTGAAGGCTTTATCCTTCCTGAGTTGTTCCCAACTCTGAATCTTTCAGAGAACCTTGCACACACTCCTTGCGGCAGACATTCAACAACTTCCAAGCGTTGAATTTTTTTCGACTCTGCGCACACCTGCAGCAACAGTCCTTCAGCTCTTGGTCAGGTTCGCAACCTTGAACTTCACTCAGCCTGCACACTCCTTGCATGGCTCCTGCGCCCAATTGCACCTTTGGGTGAATGAGAACAAAAGCTAAACTACCTGAGCCCCCCTATCAACGCACTCCTTGCGGACACTTCAACTGCACTCCTTGCAGGAACTCCTTGCTCAGATAGAGAAACAATTGAAACTCATTCCTTCTCCCTTTCAGGCTTCAAACTCTAAACATGAAATCATATAGACAGCACATAAAGCAAATGTATAACAGGAAGCAAACATTCATGAGCATATCATTCAGCATCAATGCACAGAGAACAACACAAAAACCATGAATTTGAATCAAACTCTTCTATTAATTCAAATATATGTACATGGGTGTTCTTACACAGCTCTCTGCATGATCTTGCTCCAATGCTTCTAACTCTGATGATGTTACAATGCAAAATGAGGGTGTCTATATCCCGTTTCCCTCTTGCTCTCTCAAACAGTCTAATCTAGAATTAAATTCTATCTACCTGCATTAACTACTTTAAATGCCTCCTACCTACTAAGGACGAGAGCTAATGTCTGAAGGTACATTTACAATATACAAGTGTGCTTCATCTTAATGGCTCATTTAAGATCGCGCAACAACTTCCAAGGTGATTTTCAAAATTTGTGTTGGCGCTTGTCCAACTGTCCTTTTTCTTTCGCTCTGGCTCACTTGATGTTGGCGATGCTCTTGCATCATACTCCCTCGCTTGAAAATTTTCACAGGCTCCTGTCCATGAGCTCACACACGGTTTGTCCATGCTTCTGTATCTCCACTTCAGTCTCCCAGTTGGCATCTTCAACTGGATGGTTCTTCCATTTGACCAAATACTCGAAGTATTGCTTTCGCCTGGTCCTCTTACTCACTCTCTTATCCAGTATGCACTCCATCTGCGGCTTCTCTGCAACTGGCATCTGCTTCTTCCACTGGATCACTGGTTGCTCATCTCCAATACTTGCTTCTCTAGTTCTATATGGGTACAAATCCGAGATATTGAATATCGGAGAAATTCCGATCCCATTGGGTAATTCAATCTCATAAGCATTCGCCCCAATTTTCTTCAAGACCCTACATGGCCCGATTTTCTTCATCTTCAACTTATTGTATGTTCCTCTCGGGACCCTTTCTTTCCTCAAATGTGCCAGAACCAGATCACCAACCTCAAACTGAAGTTGTCTTATATGCTAATCGGCTCTGCGTTTATACTCCTGGCTTGAACTCTGCAATCGCTCCTTCACCTGACTGTGAAGTTCCTTCATCGCCTTTGCGAATTCTTCTGCACTAGCGCTCTTAGTCGCAGTCTGTTCTGAATCCCTCAGTTCAGAAATTCCTCTCGGTTGCATGCCATAGACAACCTAAAATGGACTTTTCCCTGTGCTCCTATTCACCGAGTCATTATACGTGAATTCTTCCTGTGGTAATATATTATCCCACTGGCTATGGTGCTTTGTCACCAAGCTTCTTAGCAAGTCTCCCAAACTTTTGTTCACCACTTTCGTCTGTGCATCTGTCTAAGGATGATAAGCTGAACTAAATGACAAGTTAGTTCCCAGCTTCTTCAATAAGGTCCTCCAAAAATTCCCTATGAATTTGGTGTCTCGATCCGAAACTATACTCCTTGGCAACCCATGAAGTCGAATGACCTCTTTGAAGAACAAATTGGCAATGTGAGTTGCGTCACTGGTCTTCTGACATGGAATTAAGTGTGCCATTTTGGAAAATCTATCCACCACCACAAAGATTGAATCACAACCTCTTTGTGTTCTTGGCAACCCCAATACAAAATCCATGCTAATCGCATCCCACGACCTTTCTGGTATGGGAAATGGTTGATAAAACCCTGCATTCTGCTTCCTTCCCTTTGAATGCTGGAAAATTCTGCATCTATCTACGAATCTCTTGAAATCCGCTCGCATTACCGGCCAAAAATATGACTCGTTCAGCTTTGTGAATGTTTTGTCATGACCAAAGTGCCCTGCCAATCCTCCACTGTGTTTCTCCTTCAGCAAATTCTCCCTCATGGAGCATTTCGGAATACACATTTGATTGCCCTTAAACAACAATCCTTCCTGGATCATGTAGTCCATCCATTGGCTCCTATCCCTGAGAATTGGATTCTCAGTTGCTTCATATGCTTCTCTAAAATTTGGATCATCTGCATACATGTCCCTGAGATCATCAAAACCCAACGTTTTGACTCTGAACTCCTGCAACAACAAACACTTCCTGCTCAAAGCATCAACAACTTTGTTAGCAGTACCAGAAATATGTTTAATCACAAATGTGAAGTTCTGCATATACTCAACCCATTTGACATGTTTTTGATTCAACTTCTCATGTTGAGTCACAAACTGCAGTGCATGATTGTCACTGTATAAAACAAACTCCTTCGGGATCAAGTAATGCCTCCATTTCTTCAATGCCTGTATGATAGCATAGAACTCCTTGTCATAAGTGGAGTACTTCACTTTTGCCTCATTCAGCTTCTCGCTGAAATATGCTATCGGCATGTCTTCTTGACATAAGACTGCCCCTATTGCAAACCCACTTGCATCACATTTCACCTAAAATGTCTTCTGGAAATCCGGCAACACCAAAACTGGTTGTTCCTAATCTTCCTTTTCAACAGATTGAAACTCTTCTCAACCTCTTCAGTCCAGTGAAAATATTTATGTCTTTTCTTCACTGTATCCATCATCGTTGCACTAATTCCACTGAAATTCCTAATGAACTTTCGGTAGAAACTAGTCAATCCATGAAAACTTCTCACCTCAAAGATATTCTTCGGTGATGGCCAATTCTTGATTACCTCCACCTTATCTGGATCCATCCTCAACTCATTTGTAGAAATAAAAAACCCCAAGTAAATAGGCTTTGTCTTCATGAATGTGGACTTCTTCATGTTTATCAACAACTTCTCCTGCTGTAATTTCTGCATCACTGTAGCCAAATGCTTCAGATGATCTGCTACTGTCTTACTATAAACCAGTATGTCATCTAAATACACAATGACAAATTTCCCGATGAACTCCCTCGGGACTTCGTTCATCAACCTCATGAAGGTACTTGGCGCATTTGTTAAGCCAAACGACATAACAAGCCATTCATACAACCCTTCGTTCATCTTGAATGTTGTCTTCCATTCATCACCTTCTCTCATGCGGATTTGATGATAACCGCTTTTCAAATCTATCTTTGAAAAATACTTGGCTCCACTCAAGCAATCCATCAGATCATCCATCCTCGGAAATGGAAATCTGTACCTAATGGTTATCTTATTGATCACCCTTGAGTCAGTACACATCCTCCAGCCTCCGTCTTTCTTCGGACTGAGTATTGTTGGAACAACACATGGGCTCAAGCTTTCCCTGACCAAACCTTTGTCCAGCAAATCCTGGACTTGCCTCTTAACCTCTTCATTCTCTTGCGGCGTCAATCTGTACGCGAATTTGTTTGGAAAACTGGCTCCTGGTATGAGATCAATATGATGGCTCACACTCCTAATCGGTGGCAACGAACGAGGTAATTCGTCCACTACTATGTCAGCGAACTCTTCCAGCAGTTCCTGAACTTCATTTGGTAAATCATCCACTCTTGTGCTAGTCAGAACAATCCTCAGTTTTTTTACCACAATGAACTATAGATCCTCCTTCTTCTTGACCTCTGTCAGAAGTTCCTTCCCACTCATGAGAAGTACAGTGTTGCTTACTTCAAGCTTCACCTCCTTATCCTTGATTGGAAGCAACATGTGTGTCCTCCCATTCTTCTCCAGGGTGTATGTGTTCATTCTACCATCATGAATCACATTCCTGTCATATTTACATGGTCTACCCAACAATAGATGACAAACATCCATAGGAATGACATCACATAATATCTTATCATTATATCCACCTATCTTGAATTCAACCAAGCATTGTTTAGTGAAAGTTACCTGGTGTCCTTTCTGTAGCCACGAAACTCTGTATGGGCTTGGATGATCAGTCGTCTCCAGCTCCAGCTTCTCTGCCATCTCTATAGAAACGAGATTATTCGTGCTACCACTGTCTACGATGACCTTGCATACCCTATCCTTGGTCTTGCAAGCAGTCCTGAAAAGTCTGGTCCTTTGGACTGAACTCTCCACCTCCTTCTCGGGTGTCAAAAGGACTTTTCGCATCATCAACGATCTTCCGCCTTCAACATCTTCTGCCTCAACATCTCACCTCTATGCTTCGGCGATGTGAGATTCTCCCCCTTCTTTCTTCTTATCTGGACACTCATAAGACTTGTGCCCATTCTTTCCACATGTGAAGCATGTGATTACTCCACCTCTTCCTCTTCCTCTGCCTCTAGTACGAGGAAAAGTGTTGTTGTCAGCATAATATCCTCTCTTCTCATTATGTTGTTCTCGTTGTTCAACATATGGCCCTCGCTGTGAGTTTCCACCTTTCTCAACTCGAGTCTGGGGTTTCTTCCAGTCCTCCTTGGGCTTCTGATATTTATCCTTGGCAACTGACTTGCCTCTGGGTTAACTTCTGCCTCGGCCCCTCTAACTCTGCTTTCGGCTCAGCTTCTCCTCTTCTTTTAGAGCCATTTGATAAGCATCTTCCATTGTTCAGATGGTTACCATGCTCATCTCATCCTGGATATCATATCTCAGGCCATTCATTTATCTGGAAACTTTTTCATCATCACTCTCCCGATGACCTGCCCTGATGTTCAGTTTGTAGAATTCTTCAGTGCATTCTTTCACTGTCATCAGCTTCTGTCTCAGGTTTTGCATCCTCCTGAACAGAGTAATTTGATAATCTCTCGGGATGAATTTCGCCTTCATCTTCACGATCATTCGATCCCAGCTTTTGATCTTCTGCTTGCCCTTGCATCGTCTATCATCTTGTAGCTCATCCCACCACAATGTTGCATGTCCCCTTAATCTTGTGACAACATGCTTGAATTTCTTGTCCTCCTCGACATCTTCATAGTCGAAGTATGTATCCAGATCTCTAATCCAGTCTAGAAGCTCCTCTGCATCCAAGTTTCCCTCATAAACTAGAATGTCCATTTTTTCTCTTGCACCCATCCTTGCAATAGCTCCGATCAAACGTTCATCTGATGCATCTTCAGCTGCAACTTCTTCTTCACATTCAGCCTCCACTTCGCTTTCAGAATCACTTAGATCCCCCACACTGACTGTGCGTCTTTGCGTTGTCTCCATGTCTTCAATTCTACCTCGTAGATCACGCATCTGCCTCTCCATAATTGGATCTGTCATCTGTTTGCCTCTTCTCCACGACATTTCCCTATCCTCTGGATCGGGTGATTGCATGTCCCTTCTTCTAGGCGGCATGGCGAATTCTCTTCTCTGCTACAGAAAGCAAAGAATCTTTCTGTGCTCTGATACCAAACTGATGCCGACGCCCTCTACCTCACAACCCGCAGGTCAGAAGGCCACGTCAATGCAAGATCTTCTCTTCTCTACTGGCCCGAAGAACTCTAAGGCTCTTCTATTTCCGTATCGGGAAATATGCACCCACAGTAATCTTCGTGCGATCCCCTCTTTGCACTCGGGAGATCGGAACTCATGACTTCGCGAATCTAATGGTTGAGCGTAGGTCTCTCGAATCACCGAAACCCGACAACCATTCAACACTGACCTATTCCTATCGGGATTTTCCTTATCGAGATTTTGGCACTCGCGATGTCGAGCAACTTGCTTTACCGACTCCCGAACCCCGATACGCCGAAACTCTGACACACGCGCGAGTTGACTATTCAACGCTTTCACTCCATCAGAATTTCAGAGTTCGCGGTATCGTGAATCCTAATGCATATGTTCCGGGACTTCTCGCCACGAAACTTTGATAACTCATGCCACCTGTCTCCCACTCTGACCCTTGTGACCCCACACTATCCCTTTGACTGTCGGGATATCGCGTATCGCGATTTTGCGATTCCTGTTGCAATGTTTATGAGATTACCACCCGCGAACACCCGATATGGAAATCCACGAGCAGATTCGACGACCCTTGTGGCTTGGATCAACGGTCCTATCCCTCCTGAGCTTTGAACCTGTTGAAATACTCTGTCGTATCTCCCTTGCACCTCTGCCAGAAATCTAACGGCTTATGGGATGTCGTGAATCCTCCTCGGAGAATACCGATTGTTCGTACCTCCTTTGAGAAATCTATGAAATGATTAAGTGTTCTTCCACAGAACTCGTCCACTTGCAGTGTAAACTTACGACGCCCTCTTAACTCTTCAAGGCACATCTTCTCTGCACTGTCCTTCAACAAATTCAAAGGCTTTATCCTTCCTGAGTTGTTCCCAACTCTGAATCTTTCAGATAACCTTGCACGCACTCCTTGCGGCAGACATTCAACAACTTCCAAGTGTTGAATTTTTTTTTACTCTACGCACACCTGCAACAGCAGTCCTTCAGCTGTTGCTCAGGTTCGCAACCCTGAACTTCACTCGGCCTGTGCACTCCTTGCACGGCTCTTGTGCCCAATTTCACCTTTGGGTGAATGAGAACAAAATATAAACTACCTGAGCCCCCCCTGTCAATGCACTCCTTGCGGACACTTCAACTGCACTCCTTGCAGGAACTCCTTGCTCAGATAGAGAAACAATTGAAACTTATGCCTTCTCCCTTTCAGGATTCAAACTCTAAACATGAAATCATATACATAGTACATAAAGCAAATGTATAACAGGAAGCAAACATTCATGAGCATATCATTCAACATCAATGCACAGAGAACAACACAAAAACCATGAATTTGAATCAAACTCTTATATTAATTCAAATATGTGTACATGGGTGTTCTTACACAACTCTCTGCATGCTCTTGCTCCAATGATTCTAACTCTGATGATGTTACAAAGCACAATGAGGGTGTCTATATCCTGTTTCCCTCTTGCACTCTCAAACAGTCTAATCTAGAATTAAATTATATCTACCTGCATTAACTACTTTAAATGCTTCCTACCTACTAGGGACGAGAGCTAATGGCCAAAGGTCCGTTTACAATATACAAGTGCGCTTCATCTTAATGGCTCATTTAAGATCGTGCAACAACTTCCAAGGTGATTTTCAAAATTTATGCTGGCGCTTGTCCAACTGTCCTTTTGCTTTCGCGCTGGCTCGCTTGATGTTGGTGATGCTCCTACATCAGCCGTAAAGCGTCGAAACATCAAATTCCTCCACAGTTTATATAGGATAAAGAGAGTAAGTCCATTCATGGGATCGAACGATGGATGGCCTTCCACCGTGGAGGAAGGATCTTGGAAATAGTGCATGTGAGGTGGGTCCATGTGGGCACCACATGGCCCTCAACCAATAAATGCCCAAAGAACTTCGAAGAGATATATCTGTTGATTTTGGGCTCGATTTTTGTGCATGGAGACCATGGTTGGAAAAATCTGGATGAGAAGAATGTGGTAGAGACCCTGAATGAAGGATTTTATCACTTAAGGAGAATGAAATTTTGAGGCCCCATCCCTAGGAAATCCACTCAAGGGTCGGGTGTGCTACAAGATTCCTTCCCAGAAATGGCATCAACATCAATCATATTTTGTGGGTGTTTAAACAATTTACCCAAAGCACTAGATGTCTGAATTCTTTGAGGAGAATTCGGTGCATTGAGGCCCACATTGTCCCTCACTGATTCTATTCCATGACAAAGACTTGTAGTTAGATATGCTTCCCCTAGTCGCCAATCCTCCATAATTCTAAAAGATAAATCCTCTAAGGGTGGTTGATGTTCAATTAGATATTTAGTCAGAGTTGTACCCCTCCCTGACTCACTAGCATCAATGATTTGTCTTTCCCATGGTATTTTTCAGAGGTTTCTTTTTTTCTTCAGTCAACATCTTCCTGTCCTTCAAGCCTTTGAGCACCCATTTCTTTTGGAAGGCTAATGGACAATCTTTGAAAATGTGACCAACCTTATGACATCTAATGCATCGGAGAGGTACATTCTGGTAATCCAGTGGCTAAGAAAATGATCTATCACTACAAACCATCTCAATGGACTCATAGAGACCTTCACGAACCCTTAGATTAACCAATTATTTTGAAAATTTCATTTCATTGTTTGTCTAAAATCTGTCGTCCATCGCCAGGGTCCCCTATTACTTTTAATATGACCACTCCACTACTCTAGAGGAAGCCCTGGGAGATTAATCCATACAAGGTTGACCTCTAATCCATCATCTTTTGGATTTAAAATCGGTCGTCATGTATGCAAAATTAATACTGAAGAATCCCAGAACCACTGATTCAACAGTATCTTGGTTGCTTCCATTTTTCCCTGAAAAAAAATCCTAACCATCCCTTGCACATAACATGGAAAAATGAGGAATAGCCCACTATCGGAGCCCAATTTTCTTGTATTCACACTCCCAATGAGGGATTAACCACTTTCCTACCTGCGAATTTTCCTACCAGGGCTTTTCCATCTAAATCCATAATGTCCAATTTCACGTATTTCCCTACTACCAATGATATATCCCTTCCATGATTTTTAATCACCTTCTTGATTTTCTTATTTTCCTGTGAGGGTAGGGTTTTTTATTCTCCCCTCAGTTGGTTTATACCCATACTTTTCCCTACAAAGCCCTCTTTTACCACTTTTTCCCCTAAAGCCTTTGTCGAGAAAGTCCAGAAAACACCAGGTCATTGGAGAGAATACGAGTACCAAGGTTTGGTTGGAGTGTAAATTTTTGTGCATATTCAACCTGTCTATCAACCCAAATATCTATTGTACCCCTTCCCTTATCTGCATCGTGGCCAATGAATCTATCATTTTTCCCCAAATAACCTAAGTTATCATCGGGAGTTTCCTTGTTTCTCTGGATGACTAGGGTTCATCGATGATCTTGGGTTTTGGTTGTGACATGGATCCACTTCGGGTCACCCTATCAGGCAGCCTTTGTATCAACTCCTTTATTGATGGATGTGAATACTCTACGAAAATATCTGCCTATGACAAGGATTCCTCCACAAAGTCTACCATATCTTCGTACCTGTCTGACTCTATCTCCATCATTGTTTCATATAGTTTGTTTTGAAATACCCTACCTATAGAAACCCTATGAAATATTCATAACCCCAAACCACAATAGCTCAAGAGCTCTAATGTAGTGATACCAACTTTGGGGGGTTATTTCTCTTTCTGGACTATTTCCATTTCTGGGTTGTTTCCCTTTGTAGAGCGTTTCCATTTCTAGGTTGTTTACATAGGGATAATTGACTTGTAAATTGCAGGATATTATGTCATGCAATAGGGAACTCAATTCCAATTGCATGTCATTTTAATTATATATCATGTTCATAGTAAAAAAAGAGGAATTACCTCTACATGGAAATAAATTTATGGGTTCTTATCTCAGTTTAAGCAACTCCTTATTTTCTGGTTCATTAAATTGTATAGTGTTTTTTTTTCCTAAAATTTTACATTTCAATGTTAAGTAGGTCCTTAAGGGTCCAGTGTTTAAACTACAACTCTAATACCATATGTAAATCCTTTTACAATGGGATTAAAAGTTATAGACCTTATATTAGATTTTTGTAATCCAGAGGTGGAGATTCTATTCAGGGATTCAAGTGAGTGTTGTAAATTTCATATTTTCTTCTCTTTTGTAACTCTATAGAATGAAAATGAAATCTAATGTTTAAGAAATTCTTTTATTTATTTATTTTTTGTCACTGTTAAAAAATGCACTTAAATTTCATTTCAAGAGAAATTAAACATTTTTAAATCATTTTCTAATATAGCATAATTATGGCATGTTGGCACAGGGGCAGACCCAGGGTTCAATGCTTCAACAGCGCACCAAAAAAACCCTAACTACTGGCCCTTTCAGAAACACCTGCGAAGCAGATGAAGTCTCACCCGAGGTAGAGGTAGGGGTGGTTGAAAGACTCAGGTGTCTGCAACCTTAGCTAGGACACAAACATGTGATTCTTACCCTTAGCAAGTACTTTAGAAAATATCATTCATCAGTATTTAACCCTCAAGGCACTCCGCAGATAGCACAGAGCACCACAACATTCACTTAGATCTAGGTTAATTTAGCACTTAGCAATAGAAAAATAGGTTTAGCACTCAACACCTTCATCAGATCTACACCCATACATCTAAGAAGCACAAATCAAAGTGAATCTATCTAAGAGCATCATAACAGAGCACATAGCATAATCATATCAAAGAATAACACATGGAAAGAAACCAACACATTAGGTCGAAGCACTAAGCACAATACAGAGAGTTACCATGGTTCACCCCCACCCTGGGGCTACGTCCACAAAGTCTTATTCTTCTTTATTAGCTTTGGTCAATCTAGTTACAGAACATAGCTCATACTTGTACTCCCCATAGGACAGGAGACCTACGTGCACCTCGCCGGATCCTCCTTCCCCGAGTAGATATAGCACAAAGCCTTCTTACAATCCATGCACTCAACACTTACAGCACTTGCACTCAGCTCTGCAAGTCGATCACATAATACACACAAATCCTTTACTATCACTTAGCTTATCTTCTCACCCCATCTTACATTGCTTAGATACTTATTTATACTTTACAAAATAGGCCTAAAACATGGGTAAACCCATGGTTCGACATCCCTTTCCCATTACATTAGCCCAAAACCCTAAAAGGTCCACAAAAGTGAGTCAAGATCCCGTGATCTCTGCTTCACCTGGCGCTCCCTCTTTGATGGGCTGTCGAAGTCCAAAAATGGTCAAATATGACCAAGTGTCCCTCAAAACTTGGTCAAGGGCCAACAGGCCCCCAACACTCACCTGTGACTTGTCCCGAGTCACTCTGGTCTGATCAACTCCACTTCGAATGTCTCAAGCATACCCAAAGTTACTTTGACCTGTTGTAGTGTGACAACCTCTTGCTCAATGAACTCTTGGATCACTACATCGTTTACTGGTCCTTCCATGCGTTGTTCTACGGTGAGAACAACCTGTTCGAGCTCAGTTGCCTAGCTCTCAACTTCAATGAACAGTTGGCATGCTTTCTCTTGGATGGGTTGAAGTCATTGAGAGACTTCCATCACTTTACTTTGTAGCATGTGTACCTGTTGTTGGGCAGTGCATTGTTCTGGAAATCGCTTCATTCTTTTGACTGGGGTCAAGGCCTTTAGCTGCGCCTATAGCCTATCTACATGTTGCTTGGAGTCTTGAAGTTGTGCCTCTAATGTCTATAATTCGGGGTTCTCTATGAGGTTCTCATAAGTCTGGGCGCTTCTAGCGCTCAGCTTCTTACATTCCAAAGCCAAGGTTTTTAACCTTTCAACTGCGTTATGGGCAGTTTCCTCCCTTAGATCTCTTACTTCTTGGGGAGTCTCGGCTATGATACGAAGTTCCAGATCTGCGATGCGTTGCTGAAGTTGTTGGATTACTTCTTCGAGTTGTGTCACCTACTGAGGGACATGTTCTTCAATCTTCACTTCATTTACCATCACAGAGCGAAGTGCTTTGTGAAATCGTTCCTGCACATCAAGTTTCTCTGCTAGCAATTGGTCCTTGCTCTGTTGTAACTGTGCTTTTTCCTCCTCCCACTTCACTTGTAAGGAAAGTTGTTCATATTCTACCTTCCTCTATTTTACTATAAGTGTACTCTCTTCTTGTTCCAAATCCTGGGTGGCTTGCGTTGTGTCTTCTTGAGCTCGTCGAAGGCGAGCTTCAACTTTCTCGATGATCTAGTGTAATTGAGTGGGATCATCGCTTGTTCCTGCTATTCCCGTCATCAAGGGTGTAGTAGAAATGGCTTGGCTAGGCTAGAGTGTCTGTTGCACTTCTTGAAGTTCAGCCTTGAGTCAGCTGAATATCTCCTCCTACTTCGCTTCTTTCCTTTCCGTGATCTCTAGTGAGGCATCGTTCAGGGCATTGATCAAGAAGTCGAAGTCATCCTGTGTGAGGGTAGTCTTAAACATAGTCTGAGTGGCCTTAGTTTTCTTTCAGGATGAGGGCTTTGGTGGGGTGACCTTCATTTTCTTAGAGGGATCCTCCTCCTCTCTAGGCAGAGTAACCTTGCCTTTGTTTTGCTCAACCTCCGTGCCACCTAGTTCTTCACCATCACCTCTCTGCGCGGGGGAGATCGAAGTAGTCTTCGTGGATGTGCTATGGATATATTGAACTTCATCATCCTTCTTAGTCTTTCTCGGTCCAGGTGTATCCAATATAGCTTCAAGGCTTTCCACATCGTATATTTCTACGGGGTCCACTGGAACAAGGTTCGTCGACCATGTCTTAGTAATCTGCTCCAAGTCTTCATCTGTCAGCTTGTAGTACGACTGGAGTTGTTGTTTGTGCTCATTAGCGCATGTTGTGATATAGGTGAAGTGGTGGTCTGCGTTGAATTTGATCAAAGGTCTAAACCTATGAAGTGTGTTTGGTGTGAGGCACGGTGTAGATTGGATTGCATTCTTCACTTGGTTGTAATAAGCGTGGAAGACAACATTGGACTGCCACTACTTGTTCATGTCGCTAGAGAACCACAGCGTACAGAACTTCGCGGCCACTGGTTCGAAGGGTTCGATCTCCGAAAAAGTGGCACCTTCTGGTAGCTCCTAGATGATGAAAGCGATGAGTATGAGAAACCAACTAAAGTGGAACTCATACCCCTGGTCTTGCGCTTCTCTGTGGTCAAGCTCTAGCTGATTTACAAGGTACTTTGCCCAGTTCATTTGTAGTCCCTCCGTGCACTTCCCTGCGAGGTCAACTACAAATACAGTCCCCTGTGTGGGTCTATTCTTACGGACTAACTTTCCTGCGATCATCTGGCAGCCAAGGCACACCGCTGCATTTTCGATGGAGGCTACCTTGTAGCCTCACGTGCTCTTCTCTACATTGCCATATGTGTCTTTTATTCTCTTGGCGAGGGCACAATCTGTGGTCTTTCCTGGGTAAAACTCTTGCGGGTTAGGGCCTTGCATGCTTACCCCTATGATCTGATTGATCAGAATCGGATCCACCATGATTTGGTGATCCAACCATAGGTATCCTCCGTGGTAGCAGGACAACAACAATTTGATGCATGCATTTACTTCTTGATGCCTCCCGAAATGAGGAATATTCATTACATGGAGGAGGGTCGACTGCACAAGGTTATGGGTCCATTGCTAAGGGACAATCTTTGGGTTCCTCCCTTTTGTGATATTTAGGTACTTGTGTGGGGCTATCATACTAAAAACCTTGCGATCTCCAAGGTTAAAATCACTAAATTTCAGCGCGGTGAGCTTATCCTGGTCAGCATGAACTGTGTGCACCCCTTTCGGGAGGTACGCAGTGACCAAAGAATAGTCAAATTCTCTGGGTACGGTGTCTCAATTCACTGTGTCGCTTAGTGGTGGGATATATCTAGGCAAGATACTTGGGATCATCTTCACAGTGGCGAAGTCATGTTTGAGCTTAGATCGTCTTTCTGAAGGCGGTCAAGATGGTCCTGCTTGAGCAGTGGAGGGGGAAGCTGGAAATTCTCCTGAGGACGATGCCTGTACACCTGTCGACACTCTTCACTCTGACATGAATCTCTCATTCATTAAGTCGATGAAAAATTCTTCAACTATTTTCTCAGTAGCGTTGAGCTCATCCGACATACAAGCTTGGGTCAGCTAGCTTAGGTGCGAAAGGAATTCAAGGACTACAATGAATAATATGGAAACAAGGTAATGATCTCAAGGTGAGTTAATATCAGGTTTCATGCTCCAATTCTCACTTAGTAAAAAGTATTCTCGGTGCATGGCACAATGGACTAAGTAGGGAAACTTAGCAACGACCTGCTTGCAACAGGTATGATCCTTCATTAACTCTTGTTCGACACATTATGGCGCTATTCAACGGTTGGATGACGAACCTTTATTTGTTTTTTGCCCGTTCAGAGTGGAAGTCAAATGGATATATCATCCCCAACGAATATATTGCTTCGTCATGGCAAAGTACACTATGTCGTTGTTCTGATATCTCGGCGAAGCTCCGATTCTGCAATGTTTCTTTCTACGAAGTAGCCTCTAGAACTTCGTGTGACCTTACAGTATTAGCCTTTTTCCTTATTAACTTTCTAGCCTTCTTCCTAGTGAGCTTCATCTCAGTAATTATTTTACCATTCTGGTGCTTATCTTCTGTGGTCTTAGTTGCTTCGTGCTATTGAAATTATTTCCTAGGGTTCCTGGGTAGTACTTCTTTTGTATCGAAAATAGGTAACTCAATATTCTACGGATCCTCTAGTGTTCTCTTAACCTTGCCATCAGGGTTGCTAGGATTAAATATTTGCGACCGAATCCTCTGTTCTTCAATCAAGTGCGTGATCCTTCTAGTCATAAAGTGATGCAGGAGCATTGTATAAATCCAAAGCATGTGCCTAGTCAAAGGAACAACTGAATGTGCGGATGCAAAAAGGACGCGTTTTTATGAAAACGTTTTGAATTTTGAAATCTGAAGCATTAATGTAATAGCTAGGAGAAGCGTACTTACATTTATGTCTTGGAGATATGAACAGATCTGGAGAAATTATTCTCATCTTCCGGATGTAATAGGCATTTAAGTCTGTTAATGTAAAGTAGGTAGATATGAATGTTAAACTAGACAATTTAGAAATGTAGGAGGGAAAACGGATATAGACACCCTCACCCTTGTATGATTGTAACTTTTGATGATCATTCAGAATTCATAAGTTGTAGAGTTGTAGCAGAGAGTTGTAGAGAAGAACCCATGTACAGGAGCACTTGAGTTAATATATGAAGCTTTGACTCAACATTCATGGTGTTATGATGCTTATTGTTTACATTCGTTAAATGGTATGTTTACAGTTGATTTGTTTCTCTGTTATGCATTTTTTTTAATGTTGCATTGTGTGTATGATTTCATGGTGAATGTATGAAGTCTGAGAGAGGAGAAGAATGAGTTTCAATTGTTTCTCTTCCTGAGAATTCATGCAAGGAGTGTAGTGAACGTCCACAAGGTGTGCATTGACGAGGGTCTGAGTTTCATCTCAGAAAACTCGGGAGAGATACTGTTGTTCTCATACTAGCCGAAGTGAGGGTGAAGCACAGAGCCATGCAAGGTGTACGTAGGCTGGTTGGAGCCTTAGAACTTATCAACTAAGGGGAAGATTGAGAGGACCACTTTTGCAAAGAGTGCACAGGGTTGGAGACTCAAATAACCAGAGGTTATTTGAAGGTTTGTCGCAAGGAGTGCGAGTAGGGATCCTTTTGGGAAGCTTGATTTTACAAGTGAAATCTCAGGAAGGATAACACCTTTGAAGTGCTCAAAGGGAGATGGATATCGAAATCGTCTCATAGAAGTCAAGCTCAGGAGGGAGAAAACTGATTCGTTTGGACATGGTTCATTGAGGAGTGCATCTGGTGGTCAGAATTCTCCATGGAGAACTCGCAAAGTTGCGAGGACCGTAGGATCCAGAGGAGCTGTAAGGTGGTTAGGAGTTGGATGAATCTGCCACCCTGACATCAAGAGTCAACGTGGATTGTTGATCGTGGTCAATTTGATCCATCAGATCATTTCAGGGATTCAGGATTCGTAAGTTTGGAGTGCAGGCCAAAATCCTTGGTCACTCTAATTCCCGAATCACGAAAGGGATTATCAAGTGTGGAATTTCAGAATTTCGGTAATTCGGGGTTCAGCATACCAAAAATTCCGATGACAAGGAACTGGGACCCTTTGCATTGAAACTCCTGAAGTCATGAAACGCAGTGTGCCTTTGGTGTGGGATTTCGGCATTTCAGTTTTCCGGAGTTCGGGAAGTAGAGGAGACAGTGAATTTGGAATCGAGAGTTTCAAAATCCCGGTTCGCGAAATCCCGAAGAGGGAAAGGAAAAAATCCTGAAAAGTCGAGGGGTAATAGCCATTGGCACCAATCAGGTTTCATGGTTTCAGGACTCAAGAGGTAGAGTTGCATGGTCAACGCAACTCCCTAAATTGCGAAGAGGGAAATGCTGAAAAGGTGGGTCCCAAGTCTTAGTCAGAGGGTACGTGCGGCAGAAGTAAAAGGAGAAGTCAAGCTTCGACGAAAATCTCGAAAGGCCATCGATCTTGCATTCCTTGGGATGTTGAGCCCATTCCGGCATTCTGGCATTTCGAAGTTTGGGGAATCATAAGGGAAGAGGAACGACTATTGGTTGTTCGCTCAAAGCCTCGAAAGCCGAAACTAGTGGGTAATAGGTGGCATGTGCTCGTCGCATTGGAGCAGTCAACCTTCGTTGACGTGTCGCATTTCGGCATTTGCCGAGAGCTGTGGAAATACATCGAGACTCTCCAACTCCTGAAACCCGAAGTCCTTTGTGGCTTAAACAAAGGGTTTAATTAACCCTTGGCATGGTTTTAGTGAAGATCCTGAGTGGATCTCGGCCCGAGGGCAGGGGGTGTGCGCCAGAAGTGGTATCAAAGAACATAACAGATTCTTTGCTTTCTGTAGTAGAGAGAAAAGAGGAAAATTTTGCAACCATGCCGTCGAGAAGAAGATATAGGCCAATGCCTGATCCAACAATGGAAAGAGAAATATGTGAGTTATGTGCCAGACTTGATGCTATGGAGACAGCACAGAGGTGCACAGTCGACGTTGGGGATATCAGCGAGGCTGAAAGTGAAAATGAAGCTAGAAATGAAGGAGAAGAAGTTGCAGTCGAAGATGTTGCAGATGAACGCCTATTCAGGGTTGTTGCAAGGATAGGTGCCAGAGAAAAAATGGAGATTCCCATGTATGAGGGAAACTTGGATGTTGAAGAACTTCTAGACTGGATTAGAGCTCTAGACAAATACTTCGACTATGAGGATGTCGAGGAAGATAAGAAAGTCAAGCATGTCCTTACTAGACTTAAAGGGCATGCAGCACTGTGGTGGGATGAACTGCAAGCTGACAGACACTACAAGGGAAAGTAGAAAATCAAAAGTTGGGATAGAATGGTTGCAAATATGAAAGCCAAATTTATACCTAGGGATTATCAAATCACTATGTTTCGAAGGATGCAGAATTTGAGACAGAAGTTGATGTCAGTGAAATAATACACTAAAGAATTCTACAGGATAAACATCAGGGTAGGTCATCGGGAAAGCGATGATGAAAAGGTTTCCAGGTACATGAATGGTCTGCGATATGACATTCAAGATGAGATGAGCATGATGACCATTCGAAATGTGGAAGATGCTTATCAGATAGCTCTGAAAGCTAAAGAGAAGCTGAGCCGGAAGCAAGGTCAAAAAGGCCAAGGTAGAAGTCAAGACAGAGGCAAAATGGTTTCCCAAGACAGAACTTAGAGACCTAAAGAAGAGGGAAAAAAACCGCAAACTCAACCTGAGAGAGGAGGAAGCTCATAGGGAAGGCAATATGCTGATAGAAATACTTTTCCTCGAGCCAGAGGAAGAGAAAGAGGCAGAGGAGGTGAAGTGAAATGCTTTGTCTGTGAAACAAACGGACATAAATCCTATGAGTGTCCAGATAGGAAGAAAGATGGTGGTGAAACTCACATTGTCAAAGCTCAAGGATGGAATGTTGAGGCAGAATACAATGAGGGCGGAAGAACTTTGATGATGAGGAAAGTTCTCTTGAAGCCAAAGAAGGAGGCAAAGAACCCAGCCCAAAGAAACAGTTTGTTTTGGACTGCCTACAAAACTAAATACAAGGTATGCAAGGTCATAGTGGCTAGCGGTAGCATAGACAATCTCGTATCTACAGAGATGGTCGAAAAGATGGAGCTGGAGACTATTGTACATCCAAGCCCATACAGGGTTTCGTGGCAACAAAAGGGACATCAGGTAAATGTCACTAAACAATGTTTAGTTGAATTTAAAATAGGAGGATATAAAGATGAAATATTATGTGATGTCATTCCTATGGATGTATGTCATCTATTGTTGGGTATACCATGGAAATATGACAGAAATGTAGTTCATGATGGGAGAAAGAACACGCACACCCTAGAGAAAAATGGTAGGACTCACATGTTGTTGCCAATTAAGGATAAAAAGGTGAAAACAAAGATGAGCAACATTGTACTTCTCATGAGTGGGAAGGAACTTCTTAATGAGGTTAAGAAGAAGGAAGACACACAATTTATTGTCGTCGGGAAGCCCAAAATTGTTTTGACCAGTACGAGGATAGATGATTTACCAGAAGAAATCCAGGAGTTGTTGGGAGAGTTTGTTGATATAGTAGTGGACGAACTACCTTGTTCGTTGCCACCTATCAGGAGTATAAGCCATCATATCGATCTTATACATGGAGCCAGTTTGCCAAACAAAGAAGCATATCAGTTGACATCACAGGAAAATGAAGAAGTTAAGAGACAAGTCCAGGACTTAATAGACAAAGGATTGATTCAAGAAAGCTTGAGTCCATGCATTGTTCCGACATTGCTCATCCCAAATAAAGACAGAGCCTGGAGAATGTGTACAGACTCAAGGGCGATCAATAAGATTACCATCAGATATAGATTTCCATTGCCAAGGATGGACGACTTGATGGATTGTTTGAGTGGAGCAAGATTTTTTTCAAAGATTGATTTGAAAAGTGGATATCATCAAATTCAAATGAGAGAAGTTGATGAATGGAAGACAACATTCAAGACGAATGAGGGGCTATATGAATGGCTTGTCATGCCATTTGGCTTAACGAATGCGCCCAGTACTTTCATGAGGTGGATGAATGAGGTCCTGAAGGATTTCATAGGGAAATTCGTCATTGTATATCTTGATGATATATTAATTTTCAGCAAAATAGAAGCAGAACACTTAAAGCATTTAGTTGCAGTAATGAGGAGATTATAGCAGGAGAAATTGTTGATTAATATGAATAAATCATCATTTATGAGGACATAACTCATTTATTTGGGTTTTGTTATCTCTGCAAATGAATTAAAAATGGATCCGGAAAAGATAAAGGCGATTAAGAATTGGCCATCGCCAAAGAGCGTGTTTGAATTTCGAAGCTTCCATGGTTTGACTAGCTTCTACAGGAAATTCATCCGAAACTTCAGTGGAATTAGTGCACCGATGATGGATACGGTGAAGAAAAGACATAAATATTTTCACTGGACGGAGGAAGCAGAGAAGAGCTTCAATCTGTTGAAGAAGAAGATCACTGAGCAACCAATTCTGGTTTTGCTAGATTTTAGCAAGACATTCCAGGTCAGGTGTGATGCGAGTGGATTTGCAATTGGAGCGGTCTTGAGCCAAGGCGATAGGTCGGTCGTGTACTTCAGAAAAAAACTGAATGAAGTGAAGGTTAAGTACTCCATGTATGACAAAGAATTCTATGCATTCATACAAGCACTGAAGAGATGGAGACACTATTTGGTTCCCAAGGAGTTTGTTTTGTACAGCGATAATCACGCTTTGCAATTTGTGACTCGACAGGAGAAGTTGAACCAAAAACATGCTAAATGGTTTGAATACATGCAAAATTTTACTTTTGTGATTAAGCATATTTCTGGAACTGCTAACAAATTTGTTGATGCTTTAAGAAGGAAATGTTTGCTTATGCAGGAATTCAAAGTCAAGACTTTGTGTTTTGATAACCTCAAAGAAATGTACAGGGATGACCTAGATTTTAAAGAGGCATATGAGGCATCTGAGAATCCAATTCTCAAGGATAGAAGCCAATGGACTGAATACATGATCCAGGATGGATTATTGTTCAGGGGAAATCAGCTATGTATTCCAAAATGCTCCATTAGGGAGAATTTGCTGAAGGAAAAACACAGTGGAGGATTGGCCAGACATTTTGGTCATGACAAGACGTTTTCAAAGTTGAATGGATCATATTTTTTGCCAGGGATGAGGACAGATGTTAATAAATTTGTGGACAGGTGCAGAATTTGTCAGCACGCGGAAGGAAAAAGGTAGAACACGGGGTTATACCAACCATTGCCCATACCTGAAAGGTCGTGGGACGCAGTGAGCATGGATTTCATATTGGGGCTGCCAAGGACACAGAGAGGATATGATTCGATCTTTGTGGTAGTCGACAGATTTTCAAAAATCGAACATTTCATACCATGCCAGAAAACCAGTGACGCAACTCATTATGTGAACCTGTTTTTCAAAGAAGTCGTCAGACTTCACGGCTTGCCAAAGAGTATCGTGTCTGATTGAGATACCAAGTTCGTAGGGAATTTCTGGAGGACCTTATGGAAAAATTTAGGGACAAGTTTGTCTTTTAGCTCAGCACATCATCCTCAGACAGATGGACAGACAGAGGTCATAAACATGAGCTTGGGAGATTTGTTGAGAAGCTTAGTGACTGAACACCACAGTCAGTGGGATCACATTCTGCCACAGGCGAAATTCGCTTACAATGATTCACTCAATACAAGCACAGGGAAAATTCCATTCCAGATTGTATATGGAATGCGGCCAAGGGGAGTTTCTGAATTGAAATATTCGGAACAAAATGAATTTAGGAGTGCTAGTGCAAAGGACTTTGCAGAAGGAATGAAGGAGCTTCACAGTCGAATTAAGGAGCGATTGCAGAGTTCAAGTCAAGAATACAAGCGGAGAGAAGATTAACATAGGAAAGAACTTCAATTTGAAGTTGGCGATCTGATTCTTGTGCATCTAAGGAAGGAAAGGTTCCCAAGGGGAACGTATAATAAGCTGAAGATGAAAAAGATTGGACCATGCAAGGTCATAAGGAAATTTGGGGCAAACACATATGAGATTGAATTACCCGATGGGGTTGGAATCTCACCAATATTCAATGTTGTGGATTTGTACCCTTACAGAGATGAAGAAGCAGGAGTAGAGGAGGAACAGAAATAAATTCAATGGACAAAACAAATGCCTGTAGTTGTAGAGCCACAGATGGAAAGCATAATTGACAAAAGGGTTAGTAAAAAGACCAAGAGAAAAGAGTATTTTGAATACTTGGTCAAATGGAAGGGACATCCAGTTGAAGATTCCAGTTGGGAAGATGAAGCAACAATTCATAGGCATGGATAGACTATGCAAGAGATCATGAACAGGAGTTCATGAAAATTTTCAAGCGAGGGAGTATGATGCAGGAACATCGTAGAAAGACAAATCATGTGCCTAGTCAAAGGAACAACTGAATGCGTGGATGCAAAAAGGACACGTTTTTATGAAAATGTTTTGAATTTTGAAATCTGAAGCATTACTGTAATAGCTAGGAGAAGCGTACTTACATTTATGTCTTGGAGATATGAACAGATCTGGAGAAATTATTCTCATCTGCCATATGTAATAGGCCTTTAAGTCTGTTACTGTAAAGTAGGTAGATATGAATGTTAGACTAGACAGTTTAGAAAAGTAGGAGGGAAAATGGATATAGACACCCTCACCCTTGTATCATTGTAAATTTTGATGATCATTCAAAATTCATAAGTTGTAGAGCTGTAGAAGAGAGTTGTAGAGAAGAACCCATGTACAGGAGCACTTGAGTTAATATATGAAGCTTTGACTCAACTTTCATGGTGTTATGATGCTTACTGTTTACATTTGTTAAATGGTATGTTTACAGTTGATTTGTTTCTCTGTTATGTGTTTGTTTCAATGCTGCATTGTGTGTATGATTTCATGGTGAATGTATGAAGTATGAGAGAGAAGAAGAACGAGTTTCAATTGTTTCTCTTCCTGAGAATTCCTGCAAGGAGTGCAGTGAACGTTCACAAGGTGTGTGTTTATGAGGGTCTGAGTTTCATCTCAGAAAGCTCAGGAGAGATATCGTTGTTCTCATACTAACCGAAGTGCAGGTGAAGCACAGAGTTGTGCAAGGTGTGCATAGGTTGGTTGGATCCTTAGAACTTATCAACTAAAGGGAATATTGAGAGGACCACTGTTGCAAAGAGTGCACAAGGTCGGAGACTCAAATAACCAGAGGGTATTTGAAGGTTTGTCGCAAGGAGTGCGAGCAGGGATCCTTTTGGGAAGCTTGAGTTTACAAGTGAAATCTCAGGAAGGATAACACCTTTGAAGTGCTCAAAGGGAGACGGAGATCGAAATCGTCTCATAGAAGTCAAGTTCAGGAGGGAGAAAACTGATTCGTTTGGACAAGGGTCATTGAGGAGTACATTTGGTGGTCATAATTATTCGTGGAGAACTCGCGAAGTCACAAGGACCGTAGGATCCAGAGGAGTTGTAAGGTGGTTAGGAGTTGGATAAATCCGCCACCCCAACATCAAGAGTCAATGTGGATTGTTGATCATGGTCAATTTCAGTCGTCAGATCATTTCAAGGATTCATGATTCGTAAGTTTGGAGTGCATGCCAAAATCCTTGGTCACTCTAATTCTCGAATCGCGAAAGGGATTATCAAGTGTGGAATTTCAGAATTTTGGTAATTCGGGGTTCGGCATACCGAAAATTCCGATGATAAGGAACCATGACCCTTTGCATTGAAAATCCCAAAGTCATGAAACATGGTGTGCCTTTGGTGTAGGATTTTGGCATTTCGGTTTTCCAGAGTTCGAGAAGTAGAGGAGGCAGTGACTTTGGAATCGAGAGTTTCAAACTCCCGGTTCATGAAATCCAGAAGAGGGAAAGGAAAAATTCTCGAAAAGTCAAGGGGCAATAGCCGTTGGCACCAATCAGGTTTCGGGGTTTCAGGAATCAATAGGTAGAGTTGCATGGTCACGCAACTCCTGAAATTGCGAAGAGGGAAATGCCGAAAAGGTGGGTCCCAAGTCTCATTCAGAGGGTACGTGCAGCGGAAGTAAAAGGAGGGGTCAAGCTTCGGTGAAAATCTCGAAAAGCCATCGATCTCGTATTCCTTGGGACGTTGAGCCCATTTCGGCATTCTGGCATTTCAGAGTTTGGGGAATCATAAGGGAAGAGGAACGACTATTGGTTGTTCGCTCAAAACCCTGAAAGCCGAAACTAGTGGGTAACAGGTGGCATGTGCTCGTTGCGTTGGAGAAGTCAACCTTTGTTGACGTGTTGCATTTCGACATTTTTCGAGAGCTTTGGAAATACATCAGGACTCTCCAACTCCCGAAACCCGAAGTCCTTTGTGGCTTAAACAAAGGGTTTAACTACCCCTTGGCGTGGTTTTAGTGAAGATCCTGAGCAGATCTCAGCCCAAGGGAAGGGGGTCTGCGCCATAAAGTCTTTTAACTCTTGCTTCTTCTGTTACAAAAATTCTTCTTCCTCTTTTCGTATGGCTTGTTTTCTATCAATCCAAGGTTTTCCTATGAGCATGGTAAATGGGGCGCTATCTTCAACAAAATTAATAATCTCAAAGTCTTCCTCTGTCAAAGTTCCATTGACGGTCATAGGTATCCAAGTGAGCCTTCCACATAGGTTTACTAGCTTTCCTCTGAATAAACTTATTCCTCCTAGGGAAGGGATCATGGTAGGATTTCCTATAGCTTCCCAAGTTCTTTCTGGCATAATGTTCACTTGTGTTTCTTCATCAAGAATACAGTCAATGTTGAAGTCCCCTATTCTCATTTTGACTTGCTCCTTTTCTTTGAATATCTTTGGTAATTGGACATCTTTATGTTCCTTCGGGGTTTCTTTTATCCGTATTAATATTTTCTCTAATTATTCTTGGGTTTATGCCTTTTCTAGATCTTCCTTCTGGTCTTCTTGATTCAGATTCAGCCTTTCCAACTTAGCGATCATTTTAGGGAAATCCAATATGTAGTGATCCAAATCTTTACAACAAAGACAACTAGGTTTTCTCCCAAGGAATTCCTTAGCAAGATGTCCTGGTCTTCTGCAACTGTAACAAAGAGTTAATCCTCTCTTTCTCTTAAATGATTCCCAACTCTTCTTGTATTGTGCACTAGGATCATGGTAACTAGCCTACAAAAAATTCTTTCTAGGATCCTGCATCCACTTGTTAGTCCAGACATTCTTTCTATGCATAGGTATAACATATCTATCATTATACTTATCAGATCTATTAATATCAAACTTTATTTCATCTATTAATGCCCTATTTTTTAAGATAGGACAGAATCTATCAAACATACTGTAATATACCAGATATAAAATATATGCAGAACAAAAATAAAATGATAGTAATGGTGGAATAACAACAATATAACCAGAACATTCACCACAATAACACTGAAATGATATAAGAATAACAACATAAATAGCACTTTGAATCTGAAATCAATGTTCACGGGCCTCTTCGAGGGGGAAACCTCCAGTTGAGCAGAGCTCTATTACAATAATCTCCAAGCTAGGGTTCTCATACCCTCGACTCCTATTTATACTAAAAAGAAGCATCTAGAGGAAGATCCTTCTAGAAGCGGAAGCTTCTATTAGGTCTTCTTACATCCTCCTTATTCTATTTTATTGAAAGGCATTATTAATATTGACCTTTATTACATCCAAATATATTGTTCTACCTATGTGCGGGTGAGGACCCTAACATGTCCTCCCCCTTAAAAACAACCTTGTCCTCAAGGCTTGAGATGAGGAAATTACTACAGAATGGTAGTTGGTTCCCAAGTGGTGTCTGTTGGAGTTGTATCTTTCCACTGGACTAGCACTTCCTTGATGGTTCTCTGACATAGGCGATGCTCACGCTGGTCCAAAACTGCTTCTGGTTGTAGCCAAATGGATCCTTCTTCAGCTAACTCTGGAAGCTTGGTTTGAATTTGGCACTTAGCTCCAATCACCTTCTTTAAGCATGAAACATGAAAAACATGATGTAGCTTCGAATGGTTGGGCAAAGCTAACTGATAGGCGACTTGTCCCACATGCTTGAGCATGGTATAAGGACCATAAAATTTGGGTGCTATCTTCTGACAATGCTCAACCTTGAGGGAAGTTTGCTTGTAAGGTTGTAGTCGAAGAAACACTTGATCCCCTTCTGCAAATTGACGTTCAAAGTGACCTTGATCTGCTTGTTGCTTCATGTGATTCTATGCCATGACCAACTTCTCTTTGAGGGTACAGAGAATAGCCTCTCGAGTTGTAAGTGTTAGGTCAACCACCTAGACCTTTGAGGCACCTAGTAAGTATGAGAGAACTAAATGTGGCTTATGTCCATATACCGCTTCAAAAGGAGTCATGCGTGTAGTTGTATGGTATGAAGTGTTGTACCACCATTCAGCTAGGGGTAACCATTGAGCCCATTGATTTTGCTTTTCCGAGGAAAAACACCTCAAATATGTTTCCAAACACTTGTTGACAACTTATGTTTGGCCATTAGTCTAGGGATGATAAGTTGTGCTGAGATGCAATTATGTGCCTTGTATCTTGAATAGTTCTTGCCAAAAATTGCTTGTGAAAGTTGGGTTGCGATAAAAAACAATAGAGTGTGACATGCCATGAAGCTTGAAGACTTGATCCATGAAGATTTGAGCCACCGTGGATGTTGTAAATGGGTGTTGAAGGGCACATAAATGAGCATACTTGGAAAGGCGGTCAACAACCACCATGATGATGGATTTATTTCCCGATTTGGGTAAGCCGATAATAAAATCCATAGAGATATCCTTCTAAATAGCAGGTGGAATAGGGAGTGGTTGTAGTGTTCTCGGTGATTTGACTATTTCTCCCTTGTTGCATTGAAACACATCACATTCAGCTACAAAATTACGAATGTCTTGTTTCATACCATCCCAGAAAAAGGAACATTTGTCCCTGTCATAGGTTTTGGTGAACCCGGAGTGCCCTGCTATGGGTGTAGCATGAAGCTCAGAAAGTACCGTGGATTTAAGCTTTGATTGTTTACTTAAATACAAACGGCCTTTGTATCGAAGTTCCTCATGGAGACAAGAGTACCCTGGGAAAGCTGGAGCATTGGACTGCAATTGTTGGATCAACTGCGAACTTTTGGAATCTTGTAGCCATTCCTGGCGAACGGCTTGGAGCCAATCTGGTACAATGAATGAAAGAGAAAAAGGAATCCTTCATCTTCATATTTTTGGGAAAGTGCATCCGTAACCACATTGTCTTTTCCTTTCTTATAAATGATCTCATAATCATATCCAAACAGTTTAGTCACCCATTTTTGTTGTTTTGGGGAGGAAATGCGTTGTTCCAGAAAATACTTGAGGCTTTGATGGCCTGTCTTAATTTGGAACCGTTTCCCCAATAGATAAGGACGCAAAAGATCCACGACATGCAGAATAGCCAACATTTCCTTTTCATAGATGGATTTGCCTAGATTTCTTTCAGATAGTTGCTTGTTGGTAAAGGCCAAAGGTCGACCCTCTTGCATAAGGACAACACCAATTCCTTTCTTTCAGGCATCACATTCCAACACAAAGGTCTTTGTGAAATCGGGAAGGGCGAGGACTGGAGTGGTGCACATGGCCATATTCAAGGCTTGAAAAGCTTGAGCACTGGATGGAGTCCAAGTGAAAGAGTTATTTTTTAGGAGAGCAGTGATAGGTGCTACAATCTTCCCATAATTCTTAACAAACTTGCGATAATACCCTGCTAAGCCTAGAAATCCATGCAAGCTCTCAAGAGTCTTTCGGTGAGGCCAGTCTTGCATAGCTTCAATCTTTTTAGGATCCACCCTGACGCCTCTTTTCCAACCAGATGACCCAAGTATTCTACTTCTGAGGTGCCAAAAGCACATTTAGATTGTTTCAAGAAAAGTTGGTGCTGAGAGAGTAGATGGAGAACTCGATCCACATGAGCAAGATGGTTTGTCTAGGTTTTGCTATAGATGAGGATATCATCAAAGAAAACTAAGACAAAATGGCAGAGAAAAGGATGGAAGACATGATTCATGAGGCTTTAGAAGGTGGAGGGGGAATTACACAAGCCAAAGGGCATGACCAAAAACTCATAGTGGCCCTCATGAGTTCTAAAGGCAGTCTTGGGAATATCTACCTCTTTCATACGTATCTAGTGGTAGCTCGAATGAAGATCTAGTTTAGTGAAGAATTGGGTGCTACTCAATTCATCCAGGAGGTCATCAATGACATGAATGGGGAATTTGTCTTTGATGGTAAGTTTGTTGAGGGCACGAAAGTCAGGACACATTCGCCAAGAACCTTCTTTCTTCAGGACCATGACCATAAGAGATGAATAGGGGCTCGTACTAGGGCAGATAATGCCTGCATTAAGGAGTTCCTGGACCATTTTCTCAATTTCATTTTTTTGGGAAAGGGGGTGACGATACAGATGGATATTGGGAGGAAGGCTTCCTGGTACAAGGGGAATGGAATGATAATGAACACCACTGGAAGGATGGAGGCCTTGGGGAGTGGAAAAGACCAATTGATGTTTAGAAAGGATGGCTTGGAGGTCTTGCGGTACCGAGGGTGTCTCTGTTTCTTGTATGGCATGGAGTTGGGCGATAACACCAGAATGACCCTTTTTGAGTAGATTTCCCATGCGATGGGAACTAATGATCTCAGGTGAATCGGAGGTGATGCCTTGGAACTTATATTGGTGGCCCTCTTGGTCGAATTGCATGGTTAAGTATTTAAAATCCATGAGAATGGGACCCAAAGTCCTTAGCCAGTATACACCTAGCACAATGTCACAACCTCCCATGTCAATAGCAAACATATGGGATTTCAGGTGGTAGTCACCAATTTGGAGACGCACATTTTCACAACGCCCTCCACATTTCATGGAACCACCATTGGCAATCATGATTTGGAAATTATTGACGGGTACAAGGGGAATGGAATGATAATGAACACCATTGAAGGATGAGGCCTTGGGGAGTGGAAAGACCACCAGATGTTTAGAAAGGATGGTTTGGAGGTCTTGGAGTACCGAGGGTGGGTTCCTCAAGGCTTTCATGGTGCATGGAGTTACGATAACACGACCCTTTTGAGTAGATTTCCATGTGATGGGAACTAATGTTCTCAGGTGAATCGACGGTGATGTCTTGGAACTTTTATTGGTGGCCCTCTTGGTCAATTGCATGGTTAAGTATTTAAACTATGTGAGAATGGGGACCCAAAGTCCTTAGCCAAAGATAATAATCTAGCACAATGCTCAACTCCCATGTCAATAGCAAATGATTGTGTGGTAGTCACCAATTTGAGACGACATTTTCACAACGCCTCCACATTTCATGGAACCACCATTGGCAATCATGATTTGGAAATTATTGACAAAGATGGCATGGCAATGAGTTTCTTGGGCAATGTAAAATGATGAATAAAATTATGGGTGCTTCCACTATCAACCAGAATTATGACCTTACGATGATTGATGTAACCGATTAGCTTGAGGGTTTGGGGAGCAGAGAAGCCATTGAGAGCATTGAGGGAAATGACTGGTTCTACTTCGGTGGGTCTGAGGGAGGGGTTATGTCAGTGGATTCGGGTGATTCAGACATAGAGGGGGTTTCTTCATCTTCTTCCGAAATCTCCTCGGAGATGGCCATAAAAATATTTTGTTCTTTACACTTGTGGCCCAGGAAATATTTGTCATCACAGTTATAACAAAGGCCTTTGAGTTGGCGTTCATCCATTTCATCCTGGGTCAATTTTTGGTTCTTTAGTGGAGCAGAGGGAGTAGTGGGATTTACTGGTTTAGGGAGAGGGATGAAGGAGGGTTTGCAGTTTTGAGAAGATACAACCTATTGTGTTTCTTTATCTCTTTTGGTAGCCTCCACCCAACTCTTAGGCTGAGCCATGAGGACATGGGCCTGAATTTCATCCTTGAGGCCGCTGATAAAACACTCTCAGAAAAAGGCATCAGACATGCCCTCTATTCTAAAAGCCAGGCGCTCAAAGGCAGCCATAAATTCTTCCACTATTCCTAATTGTTTCAGCTTTGTCAAACGGCCCAAATGGTTGGTGTCAGTGTGAAAGCGTTCATAAAGCTCTGCCACAAATTGTGTCCAAGCAATATACCCTTGACGAGAAATTTTTCTCCATTGCCACCATTGCCAACGTTCTTGATCTAGATGGAGAACACCATACCGGAGTTTGGCCAAGTCATCTATCATGTTGTATAAAGAGAAGTAATGTTCCATTTGGGTTACCCAACCAGTGGGGTCCGAGCCATCAAATTTGGTCACATCCACCTATGGAAGGCATAGGTCATGTTGAAAGTGATGGTTCTGCAAGGTATGGGTGTTTGCACCCTCTTTGTCACCTTGTGAGCAAATAAGAGGTGCTTACATGCCTAGTTGGGTCTTGCTGAGCATGACAGTTGTAGAGGAAAGAGTTAGAGAAACAAAAACAAAACTATAAGAAAGAATTAAACTAATACAAACTAAAATCATAAGCATATGGATAAAGAAATAAAAAAGACAACAAGACCAATATCACCAATGTTTTTAGGCTGATCAATTGATGAAATCAAAGCACA
>SNQJ01S0042826.1:23438-48671 GCA_010110895.2 Picea sitchensis
AAATAGAAAGAGCTCCCCATCGAGGTGACAGTGGGTGGGGAAGCTCCTGTTACGCCGGTTTCAAGCCCTGACTCAAGCCCTTGGACTTTTCCTACAAACCGTGCGATAACAGAGCCTATGCATTTGCTCACAATCCAAGCCATCCAACCGGAAGCACAAATTATATCAATCACTACCACTTCCATCCCGGCCTTGGGAGTCAATATCAATCGATTTCCTCAGTGAACTTCCGACAACCCAAAAGCAACATGATGCAATCTGGGTAGTAGTATGTCGCTTCAGCAAAATGGCACTTTTTATCCCATGTACAAAGACTACTACCACAGTACAAACAACAGAAATCTACTTCTGACATGTCTGGCCACATTTTGGCCTCCCAAGAACTATCATCTCAGACAAAGATTCTTGCTTCCTCAACACTTTTTGGAAGACCATATCAACACTATTAGGATGCCACCTCAAGTTTTCTACTGAACTCAATCCTCAAACGAATGGCCAAACAGAGGTTGTCAATAGGGTCTTGGTTCATGGTCTCCGAACTCACTTTGGGCGCAACAAACAATGGGACAATTACTTGCACATTCTTCAACATAGCTACAACAAGGAAACACATTCTTCTACAAGATTTTCACCTTTTGAAGTCTGTTTGGTGTTCCAACTAGCATCCCCAGCCGAACTCCCACTCACCTGGGCTCCTGAAGGCACCTTCCATCAACAACAGGAAGAACTCTCAGCACAACGGTTTCTCCAACAAATTGCACAATGCCACACTATAGTAATAGAAGCACTTAAAGCTGCTCAATAGCATGCCAAGTACCTCCATGAAAAACAAAGGACCTTCATGTCCTTTCAACCGGGAGATCAAGTCTAGTTACACTTGGATAAGAAGTGCTTCAAAGGCCACCATCACAAGCTTCTACCCATAATATATGGACCATACACCATCCTCGACAAGATTGGAGAAAATGATTATAGGTTGGACCTCCTACCACAACTGGGAATCCACAATGTTATTAATGTAAATCACTTGAAATTGTTTGAGCCTCCCCTCTTGGAGGAACCAACCACCATTACTCATCCAGTGGACAACATTCTATATTTCCATCTCCCTTTGGCCAAAGACACTCTACTAGACACCGGGACCCGCTCTACAAGGCACCAAACATACACTTCGTACCTAGTGGCTAGCCAAGGCCAAACTCCATCTTAGGCGAAGTCGATCATAGCTAAAGTATTTCATAACAAGTTTCATCACCTTCTCATGGAAGAAGGGATGCTTCAAGATTTAAACATGGAGGAATTGGGCCAAGGAGGCCACCTAGGAAAATGCCCACCTCGGGCGCAAACTTCATCCAACTAGGTGCGACCCACTTCAAATTTTGATGCTAATTAAAAATGCATATGCAAATAAATGGCTCCCTGGGTATATAAGGTGAATCGAGACTAAAATAAAGCATTCTTCTCTTTTCCTGAAGCGATTGTCTCACTTGTCTTTTTGTTGTCTGAGTTTACCTTTTACATTTTGCTGCATTTTCATTTTGGGGGCGTTTTTCAGAGTTAGGCAGTGTGCCTCTCTTCATGGTTGCATCCTAGCTGCTCCATTTTACATGCTTCCACACCTGAGAGCAAGCTCAATCCTTTAGCTAACTAATCTCTCAGGGGGCACTCTGTTTTCTGCAAGTTTTCTGAAGGAAAACAAGAGGGCACACCAACCTGGGGTTTTGTGCCCTTGCTGGCTTTCTCATTGTCAGGATGAAGCAAGTGTGCCCTCCTCCATGGCAGCACCGTGTTTCTCCTTTTTGATCCCCGGGACTCGCACTGAGATATCCTTCTCCTCTTGGCTACGCTCAGATCATCCCATCACTGGATCTCCATCGTTGGGCTATCTCCATTAGTGATGCGCCCCTACTCAAAGTTGCACCCCTGTTGAGTTTTTGGGTTAACTGATAGAAAATGGTTGCTGGGTCACCTTCCCCATCATATCTCCTTCCTCGGTAGATAAATATTTGTAGGTAAGACTATTCTACATGGATAGTACTTATAGTTCCATTTACAGTGATATGTGGAATGCTACATAACTCCTCATGGTTAGAGAGTTATGGCCTTGTGAATTTGAAGAAACCTCATGCATTATCTAGAAGCCCCTAGAAGGTCAAAGAAGTCGATTTATTCTAGAAGCTCATAGAAGAAGTTTACTAGTCAAAGTGGTTGTAACTAGGAGTTAATCATGTTAAGTTGTTGCAAAAGGAAAATAATTAAAAATTAATTAATTGCAACTAGAAGTGGTGATTTTACTATTTGTGGATAAAGTGGTTGTAAGTGGACAAGTGGTTAGAAGTGGGTTATCCTTAAAATAAGGAAGTTGGGTAAAGTGAGTTAGAAGGTAACCCCTTGAGGAAGATACTTAGAGAGTATAAATAAGAGAGAAAGGGTCTCCTATTTGCACCTAATGAGCACATTGAATATCTATTATTTGTGAATTGTTATGGGCATGTATCATTGACAAATCTATAGCAGTGAGTTTGAAGCAACGACAAAGTTGTAGGTACGAAGGGTCAAGACTGTGGGTATTGAACTAGGTATTTACTGAAGACATCTGCAGGTTGCAGTACTAGAAGGGAGTGTACATCCGTGGGCCATAGTAGGATAAAGCGTTGATACTTGCGGGTTTACTGAAGACAAAGTATGGATCTCTTGCCAAAGATGAAAAGAAAGACCTGATGTATCATCAGTGACAAGTTGCAGGGCTGAGAAGTGACTACAGGTAGGTGTGACAGTGATTTAGTACAAGAGAACCGTACACGGAAAATAAAAGGGCATGTGACATATATGATCACATATGAGACTACAGTGATGAATTCCAGTATCAGGTTCAACAGTGACAGTTGAGAATGGAAAAAATAGTGAAGCTGAGAAAGTTACTAGTAATCCGCGAGTTGCACTGAAGAAGGTCATGGACATCCATTCTAATTATTTATTCTAATTATTGAATACCATTAAAATAATGTGATTATATATATTTTTTTAATTATAAATTATATCAAAATCATTTATACTTTTTAAATTTCTTAAAATAATGATTTAAATATTTTTATATATGAAAATCTAAAAACAATAATGATTTAAATAATTCTACAAATTATATGGAAATCATTTAAACTTTTCAAATTCCAAAAAATAATAATTTAAATACTTTTATAAATTATATGAGAATCCAAATATACTAATGATTTAGATAATTCTCTCATTTACACTTTTCCAATTTTCCATTTTAATCGAAAAGAAAATAATTCCGATCTTAATCGAAAAGAAAGTATTAATTGAAAAGAAAGTAAGAGAGTAATCTTTAATTCAAAATAATTTGTATACTTAAATTTTTTTTATTAAAAGTTGAATAATTTTTGAAATATTTTTTTTTTTCATTAAGTAAATTTTTTTTTTGTTTGAAATCAATTGGGGATCACACCCAGCCTATGCCACACCAACTCATCAATCTTTAATATGGTTGTGGCCACATCAACTCTTAACAAAGTTAGATTTTTTTGGGTGTCTTCTCTTAACTAATGTCAATTTCCTCCCTAGCAGTTAATCCTCTAGTTGGAGAAAACCAATTATCAAATTTATATGACAATCATTTATGCTTTTCCACATGCTTTTATGATTGTTCTTGTGCTTTTCCAAATGTTTCATATAATGTTAAAAATGGTGTTTAATATACTTTTCTTTTCGATTATGGTGTTTCAATGATTTTCTTTTCATATTTTCATAGTGTTAAAAATGGTCTTCAATATCTTTTTTTTTATTATGCTTTTCCAATGATTTTCCTATGTAATGGTGTTCAAAATATTCTTTTTTATAATCATTTAGTTTTTTTTATAAAAATTAATTATATTTTCAAAATTTGTATTCTAATTCTAGAATACTATTAAAATAATGAGATTACATTTTTTTTCTATTAAAAATTATTTATGTTCTTTAAATTTCCAAAATAATAATTTAAATCTTTTAATATATGAAAAATATAATAATAATAATAATTTAGATAATTTTACAAATTATATAAAAATCATTTAAATTTTTCAAATTCTCAAAAATAATAATTTAAATACTTTAATAAATTATATGAGATTCCAAAGATAATAATCATTTAGATAATTCTCTCATTTACACTTTTCCAATTTCCCATCTTAATTCAAAAGAAAATAATTATTCTTAATTGAAAAGAAAGTAAGACAATAATTTTTAATTCAAAATAACTTTTATACTAGTTTTTGAAATATTTTGTTTTTTTGCTAAATTAATTTTTGAGTATCTAATAGGAAATCAATTTTTATAATTATAAAAAAAAACTATTTAAAAAAAAACTATTAAATGTGAATAATTTTTATTTTTGTTTATTAAGTAAAATATTTTTTGTTTGAAATCAATAGGGGATTACACTCGATTTGGGCCACATCAACACACCAATCCTTAAAATGGTTGTGGCCACACCAACCCTTAACATGGATGGATATTTTTGGGTGTCTTCTTCTCACTAATGTGAGCTTCAAACCTTGGCCATCTTACAAAATCCAGTCGCGCTAGTGGGATTTGACTTTATTGCGCTGAGGTGCGCTCTAAGGTTAGTATGAGGGAGATGTTCATGTAACATAACAAATTAAAGTAATAATAAAAATAAAAAATTAATACATTGCTAATACATTGTGCATACAGTCTTGGGCATGGGACACTAAAGGCTATTTTTTTTGGTGTGGACTTAATATCGACAATGTCGGGGAATTAGGACATTTATGGTATTCACGGATTCAATGATCATCATTTGGGCCATTAAATTCCGGTCGAATACCAGAGGGAACCAACTACAAGTTTCAATGGATTGAATCAAACAAATTTTCCTTCAATTTGATCACATATCCATATATCAGATGAGAAGATCATTGAATGATGAAGCGAATGTCTGGGCCAAGCTGACATCCTCTTTGCATCTAGGGAAAATTGTGAAAAATGGGGATTTTCATTCTCTTCCTATCATCTATATTGCTAATGGTGGAACACCTCATTAAAGATGGGTTGATGACGTGTGGCTAAAGGACATATTGTGTGGCTAACCTGATGGTCATGCATGCATATTAGCTGGTGGATGGATGACAGACACAAGCAACCATGCTTACATTTATTTGAAATGATGGTTCACATGTGTATTAAACTAGCGGAAATGGATCATGGGGATACATATGGGTCTTATCATGATGGGAATTTGCACTAGATTGCATCCATGAGAATTGGTCAAGGGTGGAACTAAAGGTGGGTGTTGCATTTATGGTTAGGAAGTGGTGAATTCTCTCTAGATTTGTTGTGGAAAAGGTGGGATTAATGTGGTATTTTCTGGTTGTTCGCTCAAGTGGTGTAATGATTACTTAGAACAAGGAGAAGTGTGCTTTCAATTGTAGTGTACTAGCTAAGTTTCTATGTAGACGATAATATGCATTTTTTGAAGACCAAGGCCTTTATCTAGGTCGTGGAACTACTCTAGGGTCAATGATTAAGGCTCACAATTTCCTTTGGATAGGGAAAGCAGAGGGGGAGACAATGGATCGGAAGATGCTAGAGAATTCAAATGAATCCTTCAGAGACATGAGAAAATTGGGCAAGCTAATAGTAGTGCCATTTTGGTTCTCACTTCGAAGGTTGTGAAGCTAGAGCAAGCCTTCATTTCCCACAATGCTAATGTTTCAAGTATCCTTCTAAGCTTGAAGGGTCGATTAGACATGACATAGGTTGAGTGTGGTCGGCTTTGGTACTTTATTTTAGCTTAGTGCATGGAGAATATTTCATCAAATTTAAACAACAATGACACTCAAAGTTCCATCCATGGTGGGGAGGCAAAGGCTGAAACAAGGTACCAAGTTCCCATGAAGACTGAAGATGAGGCCAACCAATGAGCCAAAAGACAAAAACACTATGAAATAAGCTAGAATATGAATGTTTTTTCATGTTATTTACATTTATGTCAGTTTATTCAACAAGACACTTGCAAGAATACTTGGAATGCTAGGCCTGTAACTACCTTTTTGTTTGTATTTAACAAACTAGAGCTATGTAATGTTTTGTGAAACTCTTTGAAGAACTACTGTAATTGTTGTTGTGAAGCTATATATATATATATATATATATAATGATGATTTTTAATATCCACCGAGACCAAAATTGGTCTATCGGACCTTAAGAAAAGAAAGAGATTACTTGGATTTATTTAAAATGTTATTTCGATGCTTGAAAAGAAATAAGAGAAGTGTTCCAAGATCACTAAAGTTTTGATGACTTAGAAAGTTAGGAAGGTCGGTATTGTGACAAATATTTGGAAATTGAGATCTAATTTGGGTATTTGTAGGGAATTTTAAGAGAAAGTGTTTTTCATCTTCAACCCTCTTGGTGTCACAAAGGTGACATATTCTTTCTTGCCATGGTATTTTGGGGATTGTCCAACACCTAGTTTCACTATGCAACTTGTGAGCATTAGTTCTTATTTTAGCAATATTGATTCGCTTATTTACGCTATCCAAAATAAAGAGATTGCTTTGATCTTCAGGGTTAGGGTTAACCACCTTGTTATAATATCTTGATTTTATTTTATCCTCTAATTTTTATCGCATCACACATTCTCCTTAAATTTAAGCTGTATAATATTTTTAATATCATCATTTTTTTTTTTTTTAACCTCAGAATAACTTTTTCTTTTATTCCCCAATGATTTAGCTAAGACTTGACACCATTATTGCATCAAAGCTTGAGACATTGGTGATTTTGGATAGATTTTAAATGCGGATAAAGGGGATTAAGTGAGGAGAATGTGGTATGGATGTATAAATATAAAAAGGCATAACAATGACGGTGAATTCAATGAAAGAAGTATGATGTTCGATTGTTGCAACCAAATTTTTATTCCCAACATATTTAATTAATCACTTTGCACTCCACCAAAGGTCATGTCCAATCCAAGTTGTGTTGTACATATGCATCCTTTTGTGCAAAAGAAATAGGCTTGCACTGAATTCCATAATTGAAATAAATTCAAGGTGTGTTGTACATATGCCTCCCTTTGTGCAAAAGAAGTGAGTTTGAAGTGAGTCCCATAGTTAGAAAAAACTCAATCGACTTTCATTACTATTTATTCACAAATGATGTTTAATATACTATTTCTTTTCCATCAAATATATGACAATCGTTTATGCTTTTCCAAATTCTTTCATGATGCTTCATTTATGCTTTTCCAAATGATTTTATGATTTTCCAATGCTTTTTCAAATGTTCATATTTTCGTAGTGTTAAAAATGTTGTTCAACATACTTTTCTTTTCAATTATGCTTTTCCAATTATTTTCTTTTCATATTTTCATAGTCTTAAAACGGTCTTTAATATAGTTTTCTTTTCGATTATGCTTTTCCAATGGTTTTCCTATATGTCTTTTTCATATTTTAATACTCTTAAAAAAGGTGTTCAATATATATATTTTTTATAATTGCGTTTCTTCAAATTCTTTTTCACAATTATATTTTCCTATTTTTTATATTTTTATTCTTTTTCATGAAAATCATTTATATTTTTCAAAATATTTAATCTAATTCTTCGATATTTTTTTTTCCAAAGAAAAAATTCATAATTTCATTAAGGAAGTAAAAAATTACATTTATAGGTATATACTGACTATAAGGAAATAACCAAGTATATAGTAACTAGTAAGGGAACCACAAAAAGAACCAAATTATATTTAACTAGTTCCTGTAGCACTTCCTCGGACCTGGGTAAAAAAGAAAAAAATTAAAAGAGGTCCGAGAGGACCCAAATCTAGCTAATAAGATGCTAAACAAAGTTACAAAACATGTCAAAATAGAATGAGAAACCCTGCATCTACAAAGAAAATAGTTCAAAAGATGCACACCTGAAGATGGACCTCAAAGTGTGAGAACACTGCACGCCCAATAGTGGACCTCAAAGCTCTGACCTAATCTCCAAAAAGAAGAAGAAAAACCAAATACAAAATGCATCAGATCCTAGGTCCAAAGATCCAACACCTGACCATCAAACCACCGAGAGACACCCACCAAAGAAACCCCAAATCGGATCAAGATGAAGATGGAGAGGCGAAGCCGGATAGATCCACCCCACTAGATCCATCACAGACTAGACCAAAAAACTTCGTGCAAGAAGACACCATAACTGCCCACCAGGGTAAAGCTAACAATGAGAAACGTAACTACCATTAGCCAATACCATGAATAGGTAGAGGAAAGCACCATCCAGATGAGGAATCAGGTGAGAGAAGAAGGAAATCAGTTAAGGAGGAAACCCTAACCACCCCAAGAACCAATGAAAGGGGCTCTAAAATCTTCAGAAATCCAGAGCAAGAATCCGACCAAAAACGTACAACATACATTCCACAGGCAACGCACGCTGACGCACCAGAGAAAACCCAAACAAGAGTCTGGGGCATCAACAAGCAATAAAACCTAGCCTCCACGGGGTCTAGACCACAGGCGGCACACCAGAGTGTACCCAAACCGTCGAGAGGCTGGGGCACCAACGAATAAATGAACCAAACATCTAGGGGGGCGATGCCATAGTCCATGGGGTCGCCAGCAGAGGGGAGGTGCACACGAAGAAACTCTACGGGAGGGGTTGCGGCCAGGGAAACCCTAGCCGCCTAATTCTTCTATATTATCGAAATAATGTAATTATATATTTTTTTCATTACTAATTATATGAAAATTATTTAATCTTTTTCAGATTTCAAAAAAACATGTTTAAACACTTTTATAAATTATATGAAAATCCAGAAATAATAATGATTTAAATAATTTTACAAATTATATGAAAATCATTTACACCTTTATAAATTCCTAAAAATAATTATTTAAATATTTTTATAATTATATGAGAATCTAAAAACAATAATGATTTAGATAATTCTCTAAGTTTAGGAGAATCATTTACACTTTTCCAATTTCTCAAATTTCTTGCCTTCATTGGAAATGATGATGATGATGATGATTAACGTCCAATAAGACCGAATTGGTCTATGAGACCTTAATAGGATAAGTAATTACTTGTGATTCTTTAGAATTATGTTTCTGTGCTCGAAAAGCATTAAGAGAAGATTTTCAAGATCACCATAGTTTTGTTGAGTTAAGAGGTTAGGAAGGTTGGTAGTGTAACAAATATTTTGAAAATGAGATCTAATATGGGTATAGGCTGGACAATCTAAGAGAAAGTGATTTTCATCTTCAACATTCTTAGTGTCACAAAGGTGACACACTCTTTCATCCCATGAAGTTTTAGGAATTGACAAACACCTAGTTTCACTATGGAGCTCATGAGAGTTTGTTCCTATCTTAACAATGTTTATTTTTTTCTTTACACTTGTCAAAACAAATAGATAATTTTGATTTTCTATATTAGGGTTGATTACATCCTTATAATACCTTAATTTTATTTTTTCCTCTAACTCTTTCTCACGCCACATTTTCTCCTTAAATTTTGATTTGATGATATTTTTAATAGTATGTTTATTTTGGAAAATGGTGTCTTCCATGATTCCCCAATAGTTTAGCCAAGTATGGGCATCTTTATGCCATCCTCACTTGAGTCGATGGTGGTTACGACTTGATTTTGAAGAAATTTTAGGAAGTCTCTTATCTTTCATGTTGTTTAACTTGTTCTTATACATTAGGTATATAGTCATAGCCATGCTCTCAATGGGGGAGATACTTGTTTCTAAGAGGAGGATGGGATATGGTGTATTTCCTTTAATTTTGAGATTATAGGTTTCTTTTCCATTTTCTCTATCTTTCTCTAGGATTCACGAAGGATACTACACCCCCAAACTTCAAATGCATAAAGAATAACGGGTGTAATGAAAGTATCAAAGATAACTTTCTTCTTATCCCAAATTGGAAGATCAGATTATTTACAATTGTTTTCAAGCCCATAATAAGCTTTCCATCCCCCAATAATCACTTTATCAATGCTATAATTCCAATTAAGCTTGTGGTGAATATAAATTTCAAAATATTTGTATGAAGTCACTTCCTCCAAATTGTTGTCGTCATATACGAAGGTATCATAAGTAATATTATTGGATTTAATAATCATGACCTTAGTTTCCTCAGTATTAAGGGTCTTATCCATATTTGAGCAAAAATCCTTAAAAATTCCAAGATAGAATAATTTTCATCTTAAATAAAAAGAAAATAAAACAATAATTTTTAATTCAAAATAGTTTTTACAGTGGTTTTTAAAATAGTTTGTATTTTACTAAATAAAAGATGGAGTATTAATAAAACGATTTTTTTTTTTTTTAATTATAAGAAAAAATATATTTTAAAAAAATTGAATATTTTTTTAAATGCTTTTCTTTTTGATTAGTAAAGATTGCTTTAATTCTTATAGCTATAATAATTAAAAATCTAAATAAATTAGTTCTTTTTATATTAAATATTGAATTGGTTTTTTAAATAATTTTCTTTTTCATTAATTTAAGATAGATTTTTATAAAAAATATTTTTTATGATAAAAAATGATGTAAATAAACTAGTCCTATTTTGTTTTAATTGTTCACATGCCAAAATTAAAATTAATTACAAAATATCAACTCATTTAATTTAATTTATTTAAAATTAAGTTTTATCTAAAATATAATTTTATGTGTTTTAAAATTAAGTTTATAAAAATATTAAATTTATAATTCATATTTTATATATTCAACTGTCTTAAATTCAATTTATTAACAAACGTTTTAGCATCTAACATACATAATCTTATCACATTTTATTGATACATACTTCATAAGCATTTTACATTCTTTCATTCCCTTCATATTATGTTATTTCAACACTATGATTTTCAACAAATTGTATGTTAAGTTCTATGTCATGATACATTATATTGCTATTGTTATATTATTGTTGTTACTATTGGTTAGCTAGGCCCTTTAATTGTGATTGTATAATTTGCCTCATATATATTCTAAGGACACTTTCAAGGATAGAAGGTGTTGATTAATTGGGTTGGTTTTCATTGATGTCAACCCTCGAAGAAAGTCCAGTAGCAAATTTTGGTAGCCCCAATAGTATGGTTAAGGTAGTTAAGTTTGATTTATGTATAATTGTATGAAGGTTAGTATATTTGTAGGTAATACTATTCCAGATGGATAATACATGTCATGCCATTTCTGGTGATATGTGGAACATCATATAACTCCTCACAGTTAGAGATTTATGGCTTTGTGAAGTTGGACAACCCTCATGAGTTATCTAGAAGGTCAAAGAAGTTAAATTATTCTAGAAGATCCTATAATAAGTTGACTAGTCAAGTGGATGAAACTAGGAGTTAATCATGGGTTAAGTTTTTTCAATAAGAAAATAATTAAAAATAATTTAGTTGCAACTAGAAGTGGAGAGTTTGCTATTTGTGGTTAAAGTGGACAAGTGGTTAGAACTGGGTTAGCCCTAAAAGAAGAAAATTGGGTTAAGTTGGTTAGACGATAACCCCTTGAGGAAGCTACATGGAAGTATAAATAAGAGAGTAAGGCTCTCCTATTAGGACCTATTGAGTGTTGATTAATTGGGTTGGTTGTCATTAATGTCAACCCTTGAAGAAAGTCTGGTAGCACATGGTTTGGGTAATGGACCCAAGTTTGTTTGATGTATAATGGTATGAATTTTGATATATTGGTAGGTAATAATATTCTAGATGGATAGTACATGTCATGCCATTTCCAGTGGTATGTGGAACGTCACATAACTCCTCATGGTTAAAGAGTTATGGCCATGTGAAGTTGGAGGACCCTCATGAGTCATCTAGAAGCCGCAAAAAGTCAAAGTGTTTGCAAAATAAATTATTTAAATAATAAAGTTAATGGAGAACTCCCTAAAATAAGAAAATTGGGATTCTACATGAAAGTATAAATAAGAGGCAAGGCTCTTTGATTTAATTACACTTGAACATAATTGAATATCTTTTGTTGTGTAAGGATTATTGCAAGTACTCATTGATACATATGAAGTTGCGAAAGTCTGAGGTAGTATGAAGGGTTGACGGACAAAGTTTTGGAATTATAGAAAATACTAAAAAAACCCTAAGTTCTGAGGCGTACATAGGCTGACAGTGTATTAGGTTGTGTACATACACTGGCTAGCAATGTATGAGGGTGTGTACATGTGGGTAAACCCATGTAAACTTGAGAAGATGAAGATGCAGAGGTTCTAGATTCTGAGATCAAGCTCTTGGGAAGTTCTAAAGTGCTCAGATACATTAGATCTATCCATTGGTTCAAAAGGTATGTCTTATTTCTATGAATAGTTGGATTTTGATGTATGCATGAAAAATGGTTATGGAGATTTGAGGATTCTCCCTAGAGAGACTAGTGGTTGCATGAGATCTTTCGTATAAGTCAGATCTACAAAAATACAGTGCTGGTATATTTATCATTGATACTTCTTGTTAAATTTGAGTCACATCTTGTATTTCTTGGCATATGGCTAAGGGTTTTTGTGGTACATGGCTGAGAGCTTGTATTTGTGAAGTGGTTGATGTATTGAAAGGTTGAATATCATAAAGGGTTCGATGTCTAGATAATGTGTGGGTTATTATACGTGTTCATGATTACACACACTCATATAACACATCAATAGAGAGAGATATATAGTTTTTGGGTAAAGGTTATGTATAAGGAGGCATGCACAGGGTGCAGTTACAGTCTGGATATAGTGACATGTAGATTTTTGTGAAAAAAATTGCAAAGGGTCAGAAGTTTTGAAAAAAATAAAACCCTAGTTTTCAGAAGGTATATGCAGGCTTCATAACAGACAAGACACGTACATACATAGGTTGTTGTATAGACAGGGCATGTACATACACATGTTGCAAAAATACAGGTCCTGTATCCCTAGTTTCATAAGGCATATATAGGTTGCATAACAGAAAAAACACATACACACACATGTTTTTGCACAGATAGGGAGCGTACATACATAGGTTGCAGAAGTACAGGTCGCGTATCTATTGTATTTTTGTTGATACATGTTCAGTTCATGTACAGTTTGATTATAGGGAAGTTGTATAGATTGCATGCAAGTCATTGGTACAGGTTGATACATTTGTATAGTGGTATATCTCATAGTGATAGTGTGACAGTGGTTCCATCATTCTACTTTTATTTCAGGGTGGTTGGATAGGGCAAGGGAAAGTGGTTGTAGATGAAGAACTTAGGGGGTTGTAGAATCCTTATGGTTGTATCCAGAGAATTGGGGAGTTGGAGATTCCCTCAGGTTGTATCCTGAGAAACTACGGGGTTGGATTCTCCTTCCAGTTGTAGCTAGAAAACAAAGGATGTTGGTGCTTCCAATGAATGTAATTCTTCAAGACATATAAGAAAAAGTGTTCTGTGGTTTTCTCTCGCTTTTGGTTTCCACGTAAAAACACTGGTGTATTGTGTATGTGTATGATTGTTCATTTGTTCATTGCTTATTTACTCTGAAAATATTGGATGATAATGCTACATTGATATAACACTTGCATTAAATGGTTAAAAAGGATTAGATTGCTCTATTACTAATTCACCCCCCCTTTCAGTAATCAAACATTGAGCACATTGAATATATATTTTTGTGTAAGGTTTATTGTAGATACTCATTGATACATCTGAAGTTACGCAAGTCTGAGGTAGCACAAAGGGTTGACAGCGAATGTTTCAGAATTGTAGAAAATATTGGAAAACCCTAGTTTTTGAGGTGTACGTGGGATGTAGTGGAGAAGGGCGTGTACGTACACAGGATGGTAGTATAACAGGGCACATACATGAGGGAAAATCCATGAAAACCTAAGGATATGAATATTCCAGGTCTCTAGAGTCTGAAAACAAGGTCCCAGGAAGGTCTATAGTGATCATGTACAACAAATATATCTGCAGGTTCAAAAGGTATGTCGGATTTTTATGTGTAGTTTGATTTTGTTAACTACATGAGAAATGGTTATGAGGGTTTGAGTATTTTCCCTAGAGAGGCTATTGGTTGTATGACACTTACTGTATACGCCAAATTTACAGAAATACAGTGCTGGTATAGTTGATATCTATCATTGGTACATCTTGTAGTTAGTGTTGAGGCACATATTGTATTTCTTGGCATATGGTTAAGGGTTTTAGTGGTATATGGTTGAGAGCTTATAGTTGTGAAGTGGCTATGAAGTTTTTGATGTAGTGTGAGGCTATATATCAGTAAGGGTTTGATGTCTAGTCCATGTGAGGGATATTATACTTGTTCATGATTATACACACATGTATGGCACATGACTAGAGATATATAGATGCACTTGGTTAAGGGAAATGTATGAGGATGTATGCATAGGACACAACTACAGTTTGGACATAATGTCAGGTTGCAGGTTGATGAGATAGAGGAAGAAAAGGGTCATAGTTTTTTAGGAAGGTGAAAACCTAGTTTTTAGAAGGCATGTGCATGTTGTAGTGTAGATAGGCCATGTACATACGCAAGATGCAGTACAAACATGTCGCGTACATACACGAGCTGCAACACAGACATGTCACGTACCTATGGGTTTTTGTTGGTATAAGAAGGTTACACGTACATGTTGATAACATGCCTTTGGTACATGTTGGTTACAGGTTTTTAGAACATATTGGTACTTGTTTACAATGGTATATCTCATAGTGATAGTGTGGCAGTGGTTTCATCATTTCACTTATATTTTAGGGTGACAGGATGGGGCAAGGATAGATGGTTGTAGCCACCTTCCATTTGTATCCGAAGAACATATGGGGTTGTAGCCTCCTTCTAGTTGTAGCTAGAGAATTGGGGAGTTGGCGCTTCCCTCAGGTTGTAGCTTGAAAATATAGGGGGTCGGAGCCTCCTTCCAATTGCAGCTGGAGAGAAAAGGAAGTTGGTGCTTCCAATGAATGTAATTCTTAAAGACATATAAGAAAAAAAAAATTGTGGTTTTCTCCTGTATTGGGTTTCCATGTAAAAATACTCGTGTTATTTGTATGTGTATGATTATTCATTGTTCATGGTTTATTTAATCTGCACTTATTGGATGATAATGTTATATTGCTTATAAATATAAATAACACTTACATATTGTGGTTAAAAGGATTAAAAATATCTATTACTGAGTTATCCCCTTCTTAGTAATGCAACAATTGGTATCAGAGTGGGTTCCTTCAGAAATAAGTTTAACCACTAAAAGTTAGATCATGGAGAGAAACAGTATGTATAAAAATGGAATACCTCAGTTTGATAGACATAACTATGCATTCTAGAGAAGAAGGATGAAAACATATGTACAAGCATAGAGATTTGAGGTTTGGCAATCAATTTTAGATGGATACAAAGAACCAGTAGTTTCTCCAACAAATGACAATGGAAGGAAACTCAGCCTAAATAATTCAAAATACAAAAATGCACTTTTGAATTATCATGGTGATTTAGTATATGGAAAATTTATGCAATGCAGCTCCGTAAAAGAGATTTGGGAAAAACTTTAGAATATTTATGAAGGATATGCAAAAGTCAAGGCAACAAAGCTACAAAATTACAAAGGTCAATTTGAACAGTTGAATATGAAGGAAGATAAGAATATTGCAACTTTCTTCTTACGAGTTGATGAAATAGTGAATGCAATCAAAGGAGTGGGAGAAGAAGTTGATGAATCTATAATTGTTAAAAATGTACTAAGATCACTTCCAATGAGACTTGATCCTAAGATATCAACATTAGAAGAAAGAACATATTTGGATTCAATAAGCATGGATGAACTACATGGAATTTTCATAGCCTATGAAATGAGAACCGAACATGAGAATCCAGTTACAAAAGAAGCATCATTCAAAGCATCCAAGAAGTCAAAGAAAAAGGGAAATAAAAATGAGAAATAAGATAGCAGCAACAATGACATCTCAGTCTTCAGAAGACTATGAAGAAGTAGCCAACTTCGTTAGAAGATTGAAAAAGGGAACCAACGGTAGATATAGAGGTAAGATTCCATTGATTTGTTTTAATTGTGATGGTATTGGTCAGTTTGCTAACAAATGCCCTCATAAGAAAAAAAAAACGAAGAAGATTATTCAAATAAAAAACAAATATATAAAGACAAAAGAATTAAAAATAAAGTATTCAAGAAAATTTTATGCACCAAAGAAGACAACTCCTCATCAGGCGAAGATGATTTCAATGAAAGCGAGACATAAATAGTTATATTCATGGAAGTAGAAGACTTTGATAAAGAATGCATCGAAGAAGAATATGAAGAGGAAGAAGTTGAATACAAAGAATAGTTTTTGAGTGCCATAGATGTTATAAAAAGAGAAAAGAAGATAAATAAATCACTATAGGCAGAACTAAAAATAAAAGAGGAAACACAAAATTTCAACTATGAAGAATTATAGCAGATTATATCTAATTTAAAAATTCAATTTGAAGAAGAAAAAAGAATCGAAGAAGCACTCAAAGAATAGTTGGAAGAAAAAGACAGGATTATTGGAATTTTGGAAGCAGAGATTGTCACATTGAGAAAAGACCTTCAATAGAAAAACATGTAGAATAACTCTAAGGTTTTTGATAACATTATCAACACTCAGAGGCCACATCATGACAAGTCCGGGCTATGATACAATCAAACAAAAAGAAGATCAATCTCCAAATAAATAGATCAAGAAACACATCTAATAAGTTATGCAGAGATAGTTAGAGGAGACAATAAGTTTTACATGGAAGATCACAAGGACACTCCTCCACCTAGAAGATTTAGATTTCAGAATCAGCGACAGACATAAACAAGCAGGACTAAAGAAGATGGATCAGTTTCATTAGAGAGGGCACAGTCAGAATTGGAAACAAGAATACCAAAGGAAAAAATGTTCTACTAGTGGAATATATGAAATATAATCTTCTAAGTATAAGTCAAATGTATGACCAAGGTCACAAACTTATGTTTGATTCACAAAAGTGTGAGATAAGAAAATCAATTTTAGGAAAATTGGCTGCAACAACTATAAGAACTTCAAGAAACATATATGTATTAAGTAAAATTGGAAATGAAAAGTGTTGTCTAGGAAAGGAAGATGAAGTTTGGCTATGGCACAGAAGAATGGGTCACATAAATTTTGATAACCTCGTCAAATTTAGAAAAAAGGAAGCAGTTAGAGAAATGACCCAGATCATAAAACCAACCAACACATTATGTAAGCATTTTCAACAAGGAAAGAAAACAAAGACCAGGTTCAAATCAAAGGAATACTCCACAACAAGACCACTAGAAATTGTGCATACTAATCTAGGTGGACCAAATAGAACAAAGGGTTTAAATGGTGAGAAATAATTTATGTTATTTGTTGATGATTATACAAGGATGACTGTAGTTTGTTTTCTCAAGAAGAAGTTAGAAGCATTTGAAAAATTCAAGGAATACAAGGAAATGGTCGAAAATGAAATGGATTAAAAAATCAAATATTTGAGATCTGACAATGTAGGAGAGTTCACTTCAAAGGAATTTATGGATTTCTGCAACAAGCATGGAATAAAAAGGAAACTCTTCGTTGCTAGGACACCTCGACAGAATGGAGTTGTCGAAAGAAAGAATAGGACAGTACAGGAAATGGCTCGAAAAATGTTAATGGATTCTAAGTTGATAGATTCCTTTTGAATACATGCAGTGCATACAACAGTTCACATTGAAAACAGATTAATTCTAAGAAAAAACAATGATAAAAATCCCTACACTCTATGGAAAGGAAGACCAGTGAATGTGAAACACTTCAGAGTTTTTCGAAGCAAATGATACATCAAAAGAGAAGATGGCAGAATGGGAAAGTTTGATTCTTGTATGGACAAAGACATACTTGTTGGGTGCTCGCGTACAAGGAAAGAATACAAATTTTTCAATCTAAAACTCAACAAAGTTGTGGAAAGTATAAATGTAACAGTTGATGAGACAGGTGGACAAAAAATAAAGGAGGAGGAAAATAAGTTAGTGGAACAGGTTCATGGTAAAGAAGCAAAGGATGAAGATGTAGCAGAAGAGGAAGATGAAGAAGATGATATAGAAGTAGAATATAAAGAAAAAAAAGTGCCTCCAAAGAAACCTAGCAAACGAATACAGAAGAATCATCCCTCAAATCAGATTATTGGGAACAAAGTTGCAGGAGTTGAGACTAGAAGAAGAATTCGTTCACTAGAAAAACTACACCTAGCAATATTATCTTCGATTGAACCAAAAAACTTTGAAGAAGACAAGAAGGATGAATTCTAGAGAAAGGTCATGGATTAATAATTGGATCAGATAGAGAAGAATAATACTTGGCAATTGGTTCCAAGACCAGGGTACACAAATGTGATTGGAACAAAGTGGGTCTTCAAAAATAAATTGAATGAAGAAGGATATGTTACCAGGAGAAATGATAGATTGGTGTGTAAAGGATACACACAAGTTGAAGGTATCGAATTTGAAGAGACATTTTCCCTAGTTTCCAGAATGGAAGAAATCAGATTGATCCTAGCTTATGCATTCTCCAAGAATATTAAATTGTATTAGATGGACGTGAAATCCTCATTTATTAATGAGGTACTATAAGAAGAAGTCTACATTGAGCAACCAAAAGGATTTCATCTGTCAGAGAATGAAGATTATGTTTACAGGTTGAAGAAGGCCTTGTATGGTCTAAAACAACCCCCCAGAGCATGGTATTCTAGATTGGACAGATATATACAACAACAAGGGTTCAGAAAAGGAAATGCATACAACAACCTCTACATCAAGGTAAATCAAGATAGTGTTTTATTAATTGAAGTTTATGTTGATTATATGGAAGTGATAATGATAGGTTGAGCCAGAAATTTGCAAAGGATATGCATAATGAATTTGAAATTTCATTACTTGGAGAACTATCCTTCTTTCTGGATCTTCAGATATGTCAAAGAAACCAAGGAATTTTTATTTCTCAAAAAATGTATATTAGAGAAATGCTAAAGAGGTTCATAATGGAAGAATGCAAACCAATCAATACTCCTATGAAAACTAGTTGCAAGTTAAGAAAATATGATGATTCAAATTCTACAGATCAGAGACTGTACAAGTCATTGATTGGTAGCTTACTTTATGTGACAATATCTAGACCAGATGTAATGCATTTAGTTGTACAGGTGGCACAATTTCAAGCAACACCAAAGGAATCACATGTTCTAGCAGTAAAGAGGATATTCAAATATCTTAAGGGTACATAAGAGTTTATATTATGGTATCCAAAAAAAAAAGATCTATCTCTTATTTCCTACACAGATGTAGATTGGGTAGGTTGCATTGATGACCGAAGACACACAAGTGGAGCAACGTTCTACTTGGGTGAGTGTTTGGTATCTTGGCTAAGCAAGAAAAAATCATCAATACCATTGTCTATAGACAAATCAAAGTATATTGCAGTAGCAACATGTTGTAAGTAGGTTCTATGGATGAAAAAAACTCACACAAATATACAGGTTGAGTATGATGAGCCCATTCCAATATATTGTGATAATACAAGTTCCATCAGTATCTCAAAGAATCGAGTGATGCACTCTAAGAAGAAGCACATTTCAATCAAGTAGCACTTTCTACAGGAACAATTTGTAGAGAATAACATTAGAGTTGAATATTTGGGAACAAAAGAACAGGTTGCATATATCTTTACAAAACCGCTTCCAAGGGAATCCTTTGAGTATATTCGAGAGAGGACCAAAGAAATTTCTACTCCAAAATGAATGATTTTGAATACTTATCTTATATGTCTTAGATTTACACAAGGAAAAACCATAAAGAGGATAGCTCAATTTGGGGGAATCGTTTAAGGAAGAGTTCAATCAGGGGGAGAAACCCCAAGGATAGTTCAGTTAGGGATGTTAGCACCATAATTTTTTCAGTTAGAGTCGGTCCTAGATTATTTGTAGTTCATGTGTCGAAGCGTGGGAAGTCAGGTACTAAATAAAAAATGGGTTGAAGTCATCAAGTGGCAGGTCTGTCCCTTGGAGTTAGGAAAGGGAGTCATAATTAGTCATGTGTGAATTGTAAAGGTCCTTTTCCCAAAAGGTCGAGTCCTGTCAGAAAGAGGGAATTTACGTGTCAAAGGTTGAGTCAAGTTGTTGGAATAAAGGTCACATCGATGGATATAACAACCATCATCACCTAATTATGAAGTCAAAAATTTTAAAAAAATCGCGACGCTCATATCACGTATACTCTGCATCTCTTATCATCTTTACTTTGCACACTTCAAAGTATACCCGTCGCGTGTGTTTACTGCGCAAATCTTCAGCTTTCTTAGAAGCCTCACGTCACCATGGATTTATCATCCTCTACCATGATTCCATCCCTTGCCCATTCAAGTATAAATACCAGTCACCCTACATGTTTCTTATTTACCTTCTGAATTTGTGCATTGTCTGTGGTTTTTTTTGCAAGTCCTGGGTCCTTTCGATGTGGGAAAGTCGATTTCCATTTGGTGTGTTGTGATTATGTTCATTCAAGTTGTTGTGTATATTTTGTTTTCATTCATGGTTTGAATCCTTTTGGAGTTTTTTTTGAGCTAGAATGTCGAATGATAGTTCTTCTTGTAGTCGACCTCTATTCTTCAGAGTTCCTTCTTGTCATGTTGAATTTCTTTCCACGTCTAAATTCTTTGTCTCGAGACAAGTATCTCAACGCCTTGCCACCTTGCCAAAAATTTTCTTCGTACTTCCCTACTATGATGGTCCTACCATTTATTTTTATCATAATGTCAATCTCCTCCTGCACCTAAATTTTTCATAGCGCCTAGTGACCGTGTAGTGAACTCCTAGAGTTGATTTTCCTTGTTGCACAAAGTTTCTCTCACTACCATTCCGACTAGTCTCTGTGAATTATATCATTCTCCATTTTCTGAGAAAATATGGTTCTACCATTCATTATACATGGGTATATTGGTGGCCACCCACCTTTTCCAGCTAGCTCAATACAATTTTCTGGCAATTTTGGTAATTTACTATTTTTAGCAGTTTTTAACTTCCGGGGCCATTTTGAGGGCCTAAATGAAGGTTTTTTGGGATCAAGCTTCTTAATGGTGAATGAAGGCTCTGATTGAGACCCCTAAATGAATCTCCTCGATGATACCTTTCCAACGAGATATGGTGCACCACAAATGGATATTGTATGCCAAAGTTACGCCCCCGAGAATTTGATACACCAAACTACCCAAAACAGGGTCCACAAAACTGTTGGATTTTCATTTTTCGGGGTTAGGGTTTTTGACTTTATTTATGACAAAAAGGTATTTGAATCCTCATTGTAAAATCATCTTCTTGCGAATGCGAGTAGCGGACACATATCTTCTCAGAGATAAGCTGTCACCATTCTAGCGAGTCTTCCACTCTGTATTTTTACAATCTTTGTACATTTTCACTCATTAATAGAAATTTGTGTATTAATGTATATTTGTGTTTATGGTTGCATATTTGGTAAATTTATATTGTATTATTGGATATCCAAGATATCTCTGTACATTTCTTTATTATATCGCCGCTCTCATTTCATGCTGAAAATAATCTGGATCGGTGGTATCAGAGTAGGATGCTCTTGATCTCAAATGACCGGAGATCAAAGAAAATTTGTCAGCTTGAAGAAAATTGGTGGAAATGTTGCATTTGGAGATGACTCATCTACCAATATACTTGGAAAAGGAACTGTAAATCTTGGAAGTGAAAATGTAAAATAAGGAAAAGTCCTAATGGTTGAAGTTCTGAAGCATGATCTCCTCAGTGTCAGCAAAACATGTGATGAAGGATACACTCTTACGTTTGACTCTCTAAAATGTAAAATCATAGAAAATAACTCATGAATATTGGTTGAAATTGAAAAACTAAGAGCAAGCAACATATACATCCTAGACATGAAGAACAGAGAGAAGACATAAGCCACGCAAAAGGATTCCAAGGAAGAAAAGTTACCAAAGACCAAAAATAAGGATGAAGTATTATTGAGTACCACATGTTCAGGGGGAGAAGCCCCAAAGAATAAGGTCACCTTATACCAATGAAATCATGGAGAGCGACCCCACCCTTTGCCATTGATTGCAAAGGGGGAGAGAAATTGGGATCATAATGATAGGGGGAGCATGAGTGTTTCCATCAATGAAAAAGGGGGATATTGCTGGAATATTGGTTGTTTTCATTGATGTCAACCCTAGTCAATGGTTTTGGACCCCAAGATTGATGAAGGTATTTGGACATGAAGGAAAATTCACATGAAGATACAACACCCATGGATGGATATTATACATCATGTTTTTTCTGGTGGTAGGTGGCACGCCACATGAATCCTTATGGTTGAGGAGAAATGAATTTTTGAAGATGACAAAGTGAATTGAATAAGGAAGTACAGGTCAGCCCTGAAGATAATTAAAGAAAATAATTACAAAATAAGAAAGTGTCAAGTCGGCCCTAATGTTAAAAGGAAGTGACATAAAGGGTATAAATACATCTCATTAAACATTCATTTTTCAATACACACAAGTTTGTTAATAAAAAATGAGATATAAATTGAATTTTAGAGGAAATATGGAGTAAAGAACATCGAATTTCAAGGGAGGATGAAGTCTTTTTGTGATGTGTTATAAGGTATGTTATTTATAGGTCATATTACTATTTTTGCGATAATTGTTTTTCTAGAACGATTCAGATGGAAATTTTTTTATTCTAATGAGAAGACATATTTATGTAGATGTGGTAAAAATTCCAGCTCTTTATTTTCTACAATTTTGGAGATACACTCTGTGGAAGATAGGGTTTTTTACTAGTCCTGAAGTTATTCATAAATAGGTGTTCCAAGTAAAATAGTTATAACATCTTCATAGAGAATCCAAATGAAGTGAGACCAATTTCATTTAAAGAGTACAGGTTGTAGTTTCCTTTGTATGAATTTCAGAATCTTATGTTAAATATTGAGCATGCGACATGTTGTACAATTTTTCTCTCCTGAATAAACCAGAATTGAATAAGGTCTACCATTTTCTCTATGACTCCTTTTTTAGGAGGATTAAAGGAGTGAAACTTTGAGGCGTTTCAGAGAATACATTGAGTTATATTAACCACAAGATTAGAGTATTCTAAGAAGTGAAAAATTGCATAAGTTGAAGAAGTCTCAGGAAGCATTATCAGGTTCTATGTGATGGTTGGTTGATGGTGATGATTTAATGTAAATTTTTATTATCCCTCATATATTCTTGAGTGGAAGGAAGGGGCAAGGATGGAGAGGTCAACCCTCTCTTGATATTGGAGGATTGTATCTTCCTTTTGGAGGTTTATCCCTCCCTTTATATTTGGAAGCTGTAGCTAGCTTTGGAAGTCATTACTTCCCTTGAACAATAATTATTGGTTATTTCTCATATATTGAGCATGGTGTATTGTGGTGTATTAGTGTAAATATTCTACTATTGTTCATTGATAATTGTTTATAATTGAATATATAATCTGTTTGAAGTATAAGTTGAAAAAGTTTCCAAATTGTAGTTGATATTGATTCACTCCCTCTCAGTGTCAACAATTGGTCTCAGAGCAGGTTACCTTCAGTACAGTTTAACCACTGGAAGGAAGATCCTTAGCAGAGATGGATGACCATGAGCACATTTCAAATGGGATTCAAATATTTGATGGAAGAAATTATGCATACTGGAGTGATAGAGTGAAAAATTACCTAACAACTTTGGGAGTATACATTTGGTACTCGGTTGTAAATTCCTATGTAATCCCAATTAATGCTCCAACCGATCTAAATGAGAAGAAGCTTATGAGTTGTAATTCAAAAGCCAGACATATTATTCTAGGATCATTGGCACCAACCATTGCTAGCAGAGTGATGGACTGCAACACTGCTAAAGAGGTATGGGACAAAATAAAGAGTATCTATGAAGGTGATCCAAAATTTAAGTAGGTCAAGCTTCAACGACATAGAGAAGAATTTGAAAATTTGAAGATGGATGAAAAGGAATATATTGCAACCTATTTTATTAGAGTTTATGAAATTTTTAATGCTATCAGAGGATTAGGTGAAGAGCTCAATGAATCCTTGGTTGTAAAAAAATTGTTGGCATTACTTCTCTTGAAGTATGATGCGAAGGTCTCCACCATTGAAGAAACTAGGGACTTGACCAAAATGACAATGGATGAATTACATGGGTCTCTTATAGCATATGAAATGAGAATAGGTACATAAAGTGACCAACCAAACAATGAAGCAGCCTTTAAAGCCATAAAGAAGACAAAATACAAGGATAACGACCTTGATGAAGAAATATCAAAGTTCGTAAGAAGGTTCCAGAAGGGAAGTGGAAGATACAAAGGTAAGTCTCCTCTCAAATGATTTAACTGTGGTAGAATAGGACATATTGTTTAAAACTTCTACTATAAAAAGAGAAGTCTCAACAATAAAAAGAGCTTCTACTCCAAGGATGATGACATCTCCTAAGATGAGAGTGATGAAGATGATAATGATGGAGGAGAAGTCCTCTTCATAACCCAAGAAACCCAGGATGATGATCAAAAGAGTTCTAAAGAATAAGAAATCATTTCTGAAGAAGATTCAGATGAAGAAACCAACCTTGACTCCTTTTGGGGATACAAAGACAATGCAGAGAGTGAACAAGAAGATGAGAATCTTGAAAAGTTGAAGCATGTTGAAACTGAAAATAGAAAACTTAGAAACACAAATATAATACTAAAAGGTGAATTGAGTAGTTATGAAGAAGAGAATTACAAGCTTGAAAAGATCATTGATAGCTTGAAGGAACAATTAGAATATTATGAGAAATTGAAATAAGAATTGGATCACACAAAAGGGGAGCTACTATTGACAATAGAAAAGTTTAAGAAGTTCGAAAAAAACACTGAAAAATTAGATGAGATACTTAGTAGTCAAAGATCTCCAAATGAAAAGACATGACTATGATATAATGACAGTTTGAAGACAAAAGAAAAAGAGAAGGAAGATGAAAATGATGAAACCAATACTCCAAAACAAGTTGAACAACAAGATAGAATACTAGAATTTAGAAGGAATGAGACATCAAGAAGATCCTCTCCCATCAAGTATGAAAGAAATCATTATGAAGGAAACTATAGAAGAATAGATCGTGAACCCAAATGAACCACACCATAAAGAAGA
>SNQJ01S0042826.1:50697-62569 GCA_010110895.2 Picea sitchensis
AAAGAGAAAAAGAAAAATAAAAGTTCATTGCTCATCAGCAGATAGTTAAAAGATGGTTTAACAATCATAAGGCTAGAGAGAAAAAATTTGAGGTAGGAGACTTAGTCCTGAAATGGGATAGAGAAAATGAATCAAAGGGAAAACATTCAAAGTTTCAGAATCTTTGGCTTAGACCTTTCTCGGTATCCGAGAAACATGGGGAAGGCACGTATCAGTTGAAAAATATGAGGGGGGAAATCGACGCCTTCCCGGTGAATGGAAAAGCCCTAAAACAATATTTCTGTTAAAAAAAATGTGTTATTCTATTTTGTAGGTGTTAGGTAGGCTGATTGCGGAGTCGTTTATTTATTTATTTTTTTGTATGGTATTTTTTGTGCTTTAAAGTTGTGTTCCGCAAGGCATTGGTTGACCTTAATCAATACAGTGTAGCAAAATCTATTCCTGACTCATGCTTACATCCAACGCAAGAAACGGTAGGCAAACTGCATTTTTCTTAAAGATTCATGTATCTATTATTTGCGAATAAACAACCTTGGAAAATGAGGAAGTTTTCGCCCTGTGGTATGGCAAAACCTAAAGGGAAAGGTGGTAAGTTGGAAAGGACCACATGTACCTCAAGACAAAGTGAGGAAGAATTTCACCTTAAACATCTCATCTTGCAGATAACAAACATCCTCCTCTCCCACTCGCTCAGGGCATCTCTACCAAAAATAAATCAATTATATCAAATGAGCATGAAGTAGGAGAGGGTATGCAGATAACTCCGTCGGGGCTATGGACGCTCGCTGGCAGTGGAGCAAGGTCTGTGAGGTCAGGGTGACTCTGTCAGGGCTATGGACGCTCGCTGGAAATGAAACAACACCACAACAAGTGAATGATGATAACTAAAAGGCCTAGTGCTAGTGAATACTTTACGTGTCTCTTGTAAAAAGGGGGTGTGGGTCATGGTCAAAGGGAATGAAGGTGGATTAAAGGTTGAAACCCCACAGGCGGGCCCAAATTCATGAACCGGGGGAATTTTAAACATAGGGATAGAAGAGACTCTAATAAAAATGAAACAAGTCAGGTTATTAACCATCTTTTGCATCAGCTAAGCCCGAGGAAGGAACAAAGATTTTTCTTTCACCCAGTAAATCACCATTTGTTGAGCGCTCAACACACCCTAAAATCCTTATGAAATTTTATCACTTTTTAGGTACCCCTTGTTTTCTTTTACTGTCTAAATTGAATTCACATGGGGGAGATGGTTTATTTTGTTTTTTGTTTTCATGACTCTCACCAATCAAGTCAAGTTTGTTTGAACTTGTTATATGAAACTTTGAGTCTAAAATAAATTGACATCCTAACTAAGAATCTGTAGTTAACATTCCACCTAATGCACTTATGTTCAGTGTCGGTAAAATTCAAGCAGGTAAAGTGGCTACACAGTTACACTAACCGTCAATCGTCGATGCCCCATCAAAATTGGTAGAAGGTGGAGTTGGTTTGCGTAAGTTACTCACCATGAAGTTTCAAGAGATAATAGATCCCCATTGGCATCGAAAAAATATGGGAAGGATAGACATTGACAAAATTTGTAGAGAAGTCACCAATAGACAATGACAGATTCGATTTATTGGGGTTGGGGAAATATAGAAGGGTTAAAAGAATCATTTTTTGTCTGCGATAAACATATCATCGATCACCGATCCCCGATACACTTTCAACATCAGGAATTTTTCGAGGGATTCGATCCAGGAACACTTGGGTAAGTTTATCATCGATTTTCGATCCTGATACTTTTCGGCATTGCCAAACTAGGATCAGTTTTTAGAACGTATAGATTAAGAAAAGTCTCGATTTCGATTAAACACAAGTAAATGAAGATGCCGGTCTTAAAGTTCCATGTGTATTTATCACGTAAGGTTTTCGTACGACCTAGTTTCATCCCGAGTCATATTAAGGTTTTGTGTGTCCTAGTCACACTTCCTAGTCATATTTTCCACATCATCTTTGTACAACAAGATCGATCGATGTCGGATCTTTTGCAAGAAGATATCAATGAAAAGTGTTCGAAGTAGAATCCCAACCCCGGACCCACCAACTAGACTAGCGAAACGATGGGATGTTTTTGGCATAAGATACGATCAGATTCTGACCCAGTTAATGCTTCATCCCACATTTGTTGCTACCTCGTGTGTCGATTGAACAACAAAAAATTGAAATCACTGATAGGCCACGTTACAACCTACGCCTGCGTTGTCAACCCACGATTGAATTTAATTTTAAATGTCTTTGAAGATCTGGCGGTAGATTTAATAGAACTACAGTCATAACCTGAATTGAATGGTTGATGCAACAAGGTAAGTTCATCCTTGTTTAAATCTATAGAATGGTTTTGAACAATTTCATTTTGCGCACAAGTTTGAATTCCATAGCATCCAAAAAAGAAAATAAAGTGTCTCGAGACTGTGTTGATCCTCATATTATCAAAACTAGGTTAAGCAAGATGCAGAGGTATGCATTCAAGTTTTTCAATTCGTCGATCATGATTTATACATGCATCTGATTTCTTACATGGTCTCTAAACTATGTTCTAACTGCAGGTAAAATGTCACCGATAAATCCAACCACCATATGCTCGTCAAGAGAACCGAATCTAAATGAAGTTGAAACATGTGAAGGTTCTTCTCCTGGTACGATGAGGAAGTTGGAATACACTCCCAGGGCAGAGATGGTCATAAGAACCTCAAAAATGAAAGCATTTGTCCAACCTCTAGTCTTTGGTGATACAAAAGTAGGCAGCGGATCCAAAGTAATGCTCCCACAGTGGGGGGACATTTTCAACATAATCAACCGAGAGGAGTACCCAGATTATATCCCATACAATGACCTGAATGTAAGGGTGCTTGATGACTAGGTGTTCCCAAACATCCGACGGTCATATTTGCACATGGTAGCCAGTAAAACCCCAGTTTTCCCTTGCATAGAATTTTTGAAATGGCTAATCGACCACACATACATGCAGAAGTGCTTGATCAACGATGATAATGGTGGGTGTGTCATTTTTTTCCTCACGACAGATGTCCAGAAGTACTACAAATGCAAAGACCCGGAGGAGTGACTAAACACGGACTTTGTGGTAAATTTCTATGAATTCCATGACACCATCTGGTTGATTGCCTCATGGTGGAAGGAGGAAAATAAGTTTACCAACTAGAGGAATTGATGGTATGGGATGGTTAAGTTAAAGGATCCATACATATATTTGATGGATCTCATCTGCCGACTATATGGAGAGAGGGACTGCTCCAAGTTTTCAGAAGCATGGATACCCTTGCCATACACAGTGGTGATCTTTGGAAGTAGCTTCAACTTGGGAGCGATAATATCCAAAAAATTGACCATCTATGTACAATAGGCTCAGACATTGAAATAAATGGAAACACTTGCTTTCCACGTGGCCTCGTACCTGCTTGATGTCATCTATGCGAGAAATGTCTTCATCGACATGAATTTGAGCTGGCATGTTGTAGAGCTCTCGGTCCACATTTATTTCAGCATACTATGGGAGAGCAGGTATACAAAATCCTATGCACTCATTTGCGATGAATTCATCGCTCGTATTCATTTTATTATATTTTAAAAAGAATTCCCGAGATTATCTGCAATAGCCAAGAAAATGGCAGCGAAGGTAGGCCACTGGTATTTAGATGAATGCTCAACCTACATCATGATGTTCAAGGCCACCAGAGCACCACATCTCCTACCCGCTCACGTCCCAGACTGGCTCATTGTGGGAGAAATCTGCTATCAGACTATCCTGCAGGGCTATAACGCCACACTAGTCAAGGACAAGAAGCAGGATTTCATACCGTACAGTTTCCATGTGGGGTTTTATCTGGTAAAGGACACTGCTTAAGCCAAATAGGAAAGGCTGAGCCAACTTGAATTTAGGTTCCCGACAGGCCAATTCTACAATAATGACCCTAAAGGCCTGGTCCTCCAACATGCTTCACAGGTATCATCCTGTTGGCCATACACTCATGATAAATTTGAGGATGAAATTTTCACAAAGTGCACTCAATACTGGGAAGAGGTAGTACAAAGGATAGACAACCCAAATATGACTAGGTTCAAGGCCATGAGCATGGATGAACAAGTGGAGACAATAGAGCACTAAGTTCAAGAGGCCCTTGGAGCCAGGGAAGAAATCAAAGCGACAGAGACTACAAAAACATAGAGAAGGGGATTGCGCTTGCTAGAAGGAGCACAAAGAATCATTGATCAATTGAAAAATGACCTTGATCTGGTAGAGATGTCAGGGATTCTCGTTGATGACCCAATTGAAGGTAGAGGAGAGACAAGTGTCTTAGAGCCAATACAACTTGAAGAAATCATCGGGCCAGTAAACCCTGAAGTTCCACCACCATAGATCAGATTACCAAGGGGAATATCAACCCAGCCTGAGATAGTGATGACACCAAGAAGGACAAGTGTACTGAATCCATTGTTCGACTTAATAACCATCTATGATGATGAGGAGAGTTCTGAGGTGTCCCTGGTTACTCTAGTGCATATTATAGAGGAAAAATAACTTGAGAGAGAATCTACCATAGGTCTCGATGCTCCAATTCAGAGCCTTCCACTGAGCGAGAATGAGGTTGAAAGTGCCCTAGAGACTGAGCTACTCGACTTGCCAGGAACCCCAATGGACAACTCAAGGGATGAGCTAATGTCAGGCGGCCAAAAAGAGGAAATTACATAGCAAGAAATTGGCATTTTGACAGTCGATTACCAAGTAAGTACCGAACCTACCCTTGGTTCTCCAGTTTTGGCCAATAACTTACCAGCCGATGAGAAAAAAATTAAATTCGAGCCATCAGGACATATGGAAGAAGTTCAGTAACCCATCCTAGAATAGATACACATAGTTGGGAGCCTGGGAAATACTCTAACTTGGGGAGATAAACAAATCGCTGAACCTATTGATGAGGTTGTCTATATACAAGAAATTCCAACATGAAGAGAACCATTAAGAATAGGAGGCTTATGTTGGATAGTTTGATTCTCATCACCATAGAGGAAAAATTTCTCGACACAAAACATGCCAAGACGTCTAATCTTATCGACACAAGGATGGCTATCACACATGCCACCTTGGATAGAGCAATAAGAGATGGAAAGGAGTTGGCCGCTGCACTTAAGGAGTTGGAGCATCTGTGCCATTTGGAAAAATACTATCAGGACTCCATACAAACCACGATGTTTCTGAGAAGTGAGTTTCAATATGCCTATGACAAATTCATGAATGAACGACACCTTTTCACTGCAGGTATAGATTATTTCCAAGAAGAAATACTTATGGCACTAGTGACCTACAAGTACGTGGAAAGGTGGTATGAGAAGGCTCACCAAGTAGTAGAAAGGATTGATTACATTAGCACGGTCCAAAAGGGATGAGACACCGAAGAGAACGACATCCAAATGCTGAGGGACAATAGCATAGACCAGATCAGGAAGGCGACCAAATATTGGGTGAAAATGGCCCAGGAACCTCAGCGAGAGATTCAGGAGAAATGGTTCGATTGTGAAAAGATCTTGGAAAAGGTTAATCGAGAGATGAAGGACATCGAACTCCTATAATTCAGCTCACCCGAGGAATTTGTCGACCTGAATGACATATTCAAGCAACATCCATAACAAGACTCGGCATGGACAACAGAGATAGCAAAAGTGGAAAGCATGGCATCAAGTCAAGTACAACAGTTCATGGAGCGTCTAATCAAGGCTTGAGCCATTTTTCAGGGGTTAAGTGTCAAAATAGTCGAGTACCGAGTATGGGTAGTAAAATTGAAATAAATCCTCTCAGCCTCGATGGATTAACACAGGTTCTTGTATGCCAACACATGCGAGGAACTCTTCATCATGTGGTTAGAGTATGAGAAGAGTCATCCACTTTAGTAAAAATATTTGATGATTCTTAGAGAACAGGGAGATGAAAGAGCCATGTGGCAATATTTTGTTTTACTTAGTTTACACTAGCAATAGCTATTTTTAGTTAATGATTCATTATAAATAAGAGGATTGACCTTTTAGCAAGCATTGATGGTTTTTGGAAAGACCCTCATTTTTGGAATTGTAAAGAACTATTTATAATCTACCTTAATTGAGAAGTCTTGTTTGGGATTGGAGACAAACTTTTGTTTTTCAACAAAGGTGTTGTGCGATTGGATTTGAGGAGGAATTACTTCCAACATTATTTCATGAATGGATGCTATAATGAGTAAGAGTTTATGAATCTATTGATAAGTTAGTTGTTTCAATATTTTTGTAGTTCTTGTCTCTAATGATGAAAGAAAATCATTGTGTTAATTTGTGTTTAATGCTAGAGCTAAGGAAACTATTTTTCTTGCCATCATTTTCTTGCATGTATGTTTTCTTTTGATAATTGTATCTCAGTCAATAATTGAAATAACAACAAGTTAATGTATTAGTACTAGACTTGTCACGGGTGTGAATATATTTGTCTGCATACTTGAGCACTAGGGTTATCCCAAGCTCAACCTTCTTTAGTAGTTAAGAACCCATTTTTACAAGTTGGTTTATACCAGCACACATCTTCTTATTAGACCCATCTAATAAAGAAAATACAAAAAAAAAACATTTAAACTGAAGGAGGAACTTTCATAAGAAGATATCATGTCAATCACTACGTAAATACCATTGATAAATTGGTCGGATCGAAATATCTAGAGAACCATTCCACCATCAAACAATGTAGAGTCTAATTGGGCCTTCGTGGCAGTTTTGGTTCATGTTGTCGAGTTAAAGGGATTTAGGACCCCTCAACACCAGGTTACCAAAAAACTATAGCAACTATGAAGAGCCAATATTATTGGCCATGTATGAAGAAGGAGGTTGTTGATTTTATTGCCAAGTGTTTGGAATGTCAAAAAATCAAGGTTGAGCATAGACACCCAGCTGGTCTTCTATAGCCATTACCCATTCTTGAGTGGAAATGGGAAGTTGTAACAATGGATTTCATCACCAAGCTTCTGAGAACAACCAAGCATCATGATTCCATCATGGTGGTGGTGGATAAGCTTACTAAATCTACCCACTTTATTCCAGTAAACCTCACTCACAAGGAAGACAACATTGATGATATTTACAGAGAGAATTTTCTCGACTACATGGTATACCCAAGACAATTGTGTCTAGTAGAGATCCAAAATTTACATCAAATTTTTGGAAAATATTATTCAAAGGATTTGGGACCAATATGGAATTTAGCACAACCTATCATCCAGAGTCAGATGGAAAAACAGAGAGGGTGAATCAAGAAAAGAAGACATGCTAAGGATGTGTGTGATAGATAAACCATCCAAATGGGAGGATTACTTTCATTTAGTGAAGTTTTATTATAACAATGGGTATCAAGCATCTCTAAATATGAACCCATTTGAGGCACTTTATGGCAGAAAATGCAACACATCAGTGATATGGGACAACCTAGTAGATAGAGTAGTGGTTGGACTAGAATTACTTAGGGGTATGGAAGAGTAGATAGTGAGAATAAAACAAAATTTAAAGGCTTTCCAGGAAAAGAATAAAAGTTATGTTGATAAGGGAAGAACCCATAGAGAGTTCAAAGAGGGTGACCATGTGTTCTTGAAAGTAAAATCCAAAAGAAGTTCACTAAAGTTGGGAAATTGTTCGAAGTTGGCAGCTCGTTATTGTGGTTCGTTTGAAATCCTAGAGAGGATTGGTCCTATAGCATACATGTTTTTCTTACCTACATCAATGTGTATTCATAATGTATTCCATGTATCATTGCTTAAAAATATGTTCTTGACGATAATCATGTCATTGATTGGAATGTGATCTAGGTGGAGCAAGAAGGAGACCTTTTAGTGTAACCGGTTTTCATATTGGACCGAAAGATCAAACAGCTCCAGAATCAATCCATAAGGATAGTAAAGGTCTAATGGACCTGATACGGTCCTGAGGATGCAACTTGGGAGCATGAGGATGCAATGCATGCAAGATACCCGCGTATTTTTTAAGACTTTTGAAGTTTTTATTGTATATGTGTATATATTGCATTGAGGACAATGCATAAATAAGGGGGAGGGGAATGTAACACCCCTAGGACAAACCCCAATTGTACATATAAATGTAAATCAACACATAGGTTGGTGAGCCAATAAATTTTGGGCCAACGTGCCTTTGTGTATATGTATTCTAAGGCCAGAGTTCCTATGTGGTTACTAGGCTGTGAAGCTAGATGCTAAAATCGCCAGTGAGCCATCATTGGAATATGTAATCAAACAAATTTTAATGAAATTACATCACTGTTGCAGACCAACCCAACAAGAGAGATGGGGAGTTAAACTCCACTAGAAAGGGAAAGAGGGGATAAGAGTATAGGAAAGGGATAAGATAAGGGGGCTCAAACTTAATGGAATATTATATTAATATTCATTAAAGATAAAGTTATGGATATGAATATATCCTAAGTTTCTTAAGTGGGGACAAGTGCATTCCTTGAGTGCCATGTGTCATAAAAGGAACATTTATTTACAAGAGAGATATTTAGTGTATTTCCCATCATTCCTATAGGAGGATTCCATCATTCTCTCCTATCATCCCTGGTACACTACGGTTTCAATTGTGGTACATGTACATGTTAAGTTTGGAGCAGAAGGAGGCAGGTTTTCAGGCCCCTGAGCATTCTCTCCAGGTGAGATAAATGTTGGGAATTAATTCCCAAGGTGTTGAACTACAACTACAGGGCTCTTAGACTCTATGTTCGACCTGTTGCTGAAGCCCTAGAAGGGAAGTGAGGCAGTCGAGGAACTATTGAGAAGAGAAGGGGCATAATTCCTAGGATGGGTCAGGCATGTGGGGGATGAGGGATTGTAGGTTGGTTGCTAGAGGCCAAGATATGGCTACGAAGCTCTGAGACTCCCTGTACAACCTGTTGTTGAAGCCACAAAAGGGAAGTGGGGAAGCTAAGGGACTGTCGAGAAGAGAAGGGGAACACTTCCTATCATGGGACAAGCATTTGTGGGATGAGGGACTATATATTGGTTGCTAGAGTCGACACCTGAAGCTGAGAATTGTTGTTGATTGACAGACCTTAGATTGGCTTAGAAATTATTTTTCCTTGGTAGAGTTTAGCTTCATCTTGGGGGTGACCCACTGCTGATATTATGAGAAGTGTGGTCTATGGATGGGAGGAACGTGGAAGGTCTACATGCAGTTGGTGTTTAATTCGCTAAAGATAAGTGTCTTTATGTGTTTATGTAAATGTTATGTTATGAACTATGATTTTATGTTATGGAATTTCTACTATGTATATGTATGAATTATTATTGTTGTATGTTGTTATTATTCCACTTAACTCTGTTCATATACAAAACATATCATTATATTTAATGGTATTAGAGTGGTAATTGGGAGAGTTTTGCATGGCGTGGCCCAACCTGGGTGGTTGGGGACGTTACAAATGATGATTCAATGACCAATGGATACAAAGGACATATTGCATGGTTAGCCCGATGGTCGCATGTATATTATTTATTGGAGGGATGATAGGCACAAGCTAGCCTACTTGCATTTATTTGAAATGATGGCTCATGGGGGGTGTTAAACTAGCAGAAATGGATCGGGGGATGCAAATGGGACTTATTGTGATGGGTATTTGCACCGTATCTACATCCCCAAGGCTTGTTCAAGGGTGGAACCAAAGGTGGGTTATACATTTATAGTCAAGTGGTGGCAAATTCCCTCTGGATTTGTTGTGACAGAGGTGGGATTAATGTGGTATTTTATAGTTGTTCTCTCAAGTGGTGTAATGAGAACAAGGGGAGGTATTCTTTCGACTAGAGTCTATTAGTTGAAGTTATGTATAGGAAGAAATGTGTAGTTTGGGAATCCTAGGGCCTTTCATTAGGCCGTGGAACTAGTCTATGTTAGTGATTAAGGCTGGAAATTTCCTATGGATAGGGCAAGGAAAGGAGGATACAATGGCCGAACAAGATGCCCAATAATTCAAATGAATCCTTAGGAGACATGAAAAAATTGGGCAAGCTAATAGTAGTTCCATTTTGGTCCTCATTTCCAAGCTTTTGGAGCTAGACCAGGATAGCATTTCCCACAATGCCAATGTTTCATGTCTCCTTCTAAGCTTCAGGGGTCGATTAGACACAATTGAGGATAAGTGTGGTTGGATTTGGACTATGATTTATCCTATCACACGGACCATTGGCCTCAAAAAACAATGACACTCAAATTTATATCCATGGTGGGGAGGTAGAGACTAAAAAAGGGTACCAAGTTCCCATGGAGATCAAAGACGAGGCCAACCAATGAGATGGAGAAGATGAATAAGACCATAATAGTGTGAAATGAGCTACAATATGAATGTTTTTTCATGTTATTTGAATTTTATGTTAGTTTGTTCGATAGACCACCTACAAGAATACTTAGAATGTTTGGTTGGTAACTACCTTTTTCTTTGTATTTAGCGAACTATAACTATGTTTAATGTTTTGAGAAACTCTTTGAAGAACTATTGTAATTGTTGTTGTCTCAGCACAACATGTTAGTTATATATATATATATATATATATATTCCAAGGATAGTTTAGGAATCATCACATCTTTTGCAATTGAGATATATTATAAAAGGAGGTTGCCTCCTCAAAGAGGCTTATTATTCATTCATTTCCTATATTTCTTAAGGCATGGAATTACTCATTTATTCTATTTTTATGTTATTTTTAATGTTTGTTCCATAACATTTGGTATCACGAAAAATGATCTTTGGTTTGGCTCCTTCTAACAAATTAAATTACTATTTTTACTAGAAACCAGATTTTGAATTATCTTACTGAAAAAATGTTTATTTTAAAGTGCACATTAAACATAACAAATTCCATTGTAGTAAAATTTAGTATTTTGGTTCACTCTACTTTCAAATATACATGCTTTGGAAATTAGGGCTTTTTATTATTATGAAATTATAAATATGTATTCCGAGTAAAACAATTACATCTAACTAGCACTAAATCAAGTGTCATCAATTGCATTGCAAAAAAAACATACTTGGGTTGTTCTGGTCCAAATTTAAATTTTATACTTGGATGTGAAGTATTGGTATCGTGGCAATTCATACAAGTCCACTCTCCTAAAATAAGGAGAAAACAACAAGTTTAAGTTTTGGTAATATGACCATGACTTTCCCTTGGAAGTTCCAAAGCAAATAACACTACTATAATCCTGAAATTAGCATGTGGAAGTACATCCTGAAATTTTTTCTAATAAAGATTATTATAATTGGCGAAGTTGTAATTGGATGAATGTTGATTAGTGGATACCAAATAAGATCTTAAAGAAGTATATTAACCTAAAATTTTTATAACTTTTAATTGATAACTTTAAACCTCGCTTAAATTGATTATCGCTACTAACTACATTGTACATGCCTTGTGCAAAATAAATAAACGCTCATATTAATATAACAATTAAATTAAATTTTTTAATAAAAATAAGATTATCATTCATTTATTATATTCAATTTAAATTAAAAAAATATTGTATTAAATTTTTATATATAATGAAAAATTGAATTATATTAATATAATAATTAAATTAATTTTTTTAATAAAAATAAGATTATTATTCATTTATTATGTTCAATTTAAATTAAAAAAATATTATATTAAATTTTTTTTTTTTTGTTTTTTTTTTACAAAATCGGTTATGAGCTTTTATTATAAAAGGCAGAGGGGGCTGCCAACCCGTACATATTCAAAATCAGAGCAAGGCTCTGTTTCAGTCCTTAACATAGTAGCCTATGAACCTTTAACTACAGATACATGCC
>SNQJ01S0042826.1:77402-90423 GCA_010110895.2 Picea sitchensis
ATGGTTTTCACAAGACCAGATATTGCACATGCAGTGGGAGTTGTGAGCAGGTATATGAACAATCCAGGTAAAGAACATTGGGAGGCAGTAAAGTGGATTCTCAGGTATTTGAGAGGTATTTCTACTCATGCATCATGTTTTGGAGGTTTAGACACTTTTCTATAGGGATATGTTGATTCAGATATGGCAGGTGATAAAGACAGCAGAAGGAGCACCATAGGGTATGTTTTTACTATAGGTGGAATAACAGTAATTTAGATTTTGAAACTACAAAAGGTTGTTTCACTTTCAACAATAGAGGCAGATTATGTTTCTTCTATAGAGGCTAGTAAAGAGATGATTTGGTTACAAAGGTTTATGGAGGAATTGGGAAAGAAGCAGGAGAATAGCAAGTTGTACTATGATAGTGAGAGTGCAATTCATCTTGCAAATAACTTAGCCTTCCATTCAAAGAATAAGCATATACAGTTGAGGTACCACTTCATACGATCTGCCTTGGAAGATGTACATTTGAAGTTGGAAAAGATACACACTAGCCAGAATCCTGCAAACATATTAACAAAGGGAGTAACCAGAGAGAAACTAAGTTCCTGCTCAGTTTCAATTGGTCTTCAAGAATGAAGATGAAGATGATAAATTTTCCAGGTCCAAGAAGGTTCAGAGTCCAGCATATACAACAGTGGTGGAGTTTTTGAGATCAGTCTCCAAGTGGGAGATTGTTGGTTCTGGAGCCTGATTATGTTCCTGATCCAGAGGTCCTTGCTTTCAGCCATGTTTATACCCCATGAAGACTTTACATCCCAGAACTATGTACACTCATCCACACGGGGGAGTGTAGGGGCGGGTACCCCCTCTGCGGAGTCTGAGGGGCCTATCCCCTCGACTGGGGGGTTCGGGGGTAGCGTCCCCTGAAGGAAAAATTGCCTTGTAAATGTATATTGTAATTTCATTGTAAATCTGGACTGTTCATTATAAGGTCGCAGATCTAATGGTAGAAATTATGTTAGGGTTTTTTTCCCTAGAAAGCAACCCTCTATTATGAGGAAAATGTATTGTGGCTATGTATTATGGCGAGTATTGTATTCTGAGAGAGGAGACTATGAGAGAAAGAAGAGGAAGTTATAGCGGGTTTTGTTGTAGGTTGTATCCCTTCATTTGTTGGATAATAATAAAGGAAGGACCTGACAATTTCTTTGGTGGACGTAGCCCGCACTAGGTGAACCACGTAGATCTGTGTCTCTATTTTATTGTGTATCTTCTATGTTTTGTTTCCACATTTGTTTTATTTTATTGCTCTGCGGTCCTGTTTTTCTAACATCGACCTACACCAATGGACCCAAAATCCCCTTACATGTTCTATAGAAATAAGGATGTTGCAAACCATAATAGCCACATGCTCTCCTTAATGCCTGGTGATGATATCATCATCAATTCCATTGACCTAGAAGAAGACAACCATGGAAATGTGCCACGGCATGAACATTCAGTCACTTTACCTTTGCAGCTTGTCCTCAAATTAGAAATGTGGGTTGAAATATATGCCTGCAACTATGATTCACAGGATGGCTTGGTGAATGGTGCAGATGGAATATTGAAAGGCTATACCAAGACAAAAAAAGTGGGTTTCCTTTGGATTAAGTTCCATGAACCACATATAGGCAAGTGACAAGCAATCAAGTTGTCTTATCTATATAATTCAAATACTGGAAGTGATTGGACACCTATTTTTTGAATATCGAAGTGAGTATCAACATCAGCAAAGACAGGTCAACTGAAGATTCGAAAACAGTTTTCGATTAAACTTGCATGTGCACATACAGTCCATAGATCACAAGGACTAACACTTGATAAAGTTTCTTTTCAGCCTACTGGAATTCGGATACATGGACTTGTCTACATAGCATTGTCTCGTGTTAGAAGAATAGAGTCCTTGTATTTACTAAGTCCTCTCAAAAAAGATAACTTCAAAGTGAAACAAAAATTTGATATTGAAATGGAACGACTGAGGACCACCACAAAAAGGAAACTACATTATGATTACCAATCCATACAAACAAATTCATCTATGTCAATTCTCTTGCTTAACACACACAACTTAAATGCACAGATGGATGATATACTGAATGACTATGATATAATGCAATATGATATTCTTTGCTTGCAAGAAACACACATGACATTATGCACACAGAACAAGCAATTCCCAAATCACAATTGCATATCAAGTTACATTATACATGGGGTCATGATACTGGTGAAAAACCATCTACCAATTTTGGACCATATACATATCAAAGAAAACAATGTTGAGCTGGTGCTTGCAAATTTTTTTTCTCATGAAACAGAAGTTGCAATACTAAATCTGTATGATGCTCCCCATGCAACATTCTCCAACATAGTACATGTTATTTCCAATGCATTAACCCATTTCCATATAAATGGACCCATTGTACTTGTAGGAGACTTCAATATCAATATGCTACAAAATACTGGCAGAACAAAAGAATTGGAAAACTACATGTGCAAATATAGTCTCCTCTTTCTTATGAACAACACAGTCCATCTGCAAAATGCACTAATTGACCATGTCTGGTCCAATGTGCCCATTCCTCAATACAATATGTTTGTCTTAGACACATAATGGTCTGATCACGATACAATTGGTATTGCAGTTGAATTATGACATATACATCAAAGTTATTGCAAACTCATATTTGTATGTTTAAAAGCATTTATGTATCTTTGATTTGTACACACATTTCTCTAGACAGTGTTGTACTCGAATTATAAAATTTACATTGTGCAGGGAAAAAAAAAAAAGGTACATCCTCCCAAAAACTATTTTTGATTCTATTCAACGTATTCTATTTTTTTTTTGTATATATACATAGTAGTTGCCTTTTTCTTAACATCTGAACTTATGTTCATATATGTTTTTCTTTGTACTTTTGTTCATGGAAATAGACAGGAAAATTAGAGGAAACAAAGAACTCCTACCCATACACGTAGACCAAACCATGCAAAGGTGCATCCTTTTCCTGCCCGTGTTCCATAGTAAACAATTTTTCGTTTACTTTCTCTGTGTTTGTCAAACTTATTTGTAGCTATGTTTTTTTGGGTTTTTTTTTTGTTTTGAGCGTAGAGGAAACTACCCTACACATCCACCATCGAATAGATGCAATGTTGGGCTGGCCACCCCTCAAGTCCACTTATGAATTTCTATATCGCCCAACCATAATGGATATTCGTAGGACATGAAACATTAGAGGCATATTGTGCAGTTCGCAAGTGCGCAATCCAAATAATGGCATCTAAATTCTTAACCACCCCACAAGTCCAGTTGTCAAAATGTATATCATGGAACTATATGTGCTATTTGTAGAACACAGAACAATAGAAGGCTTTTTTTGACCCCTCCCGCCCGAGAACCTGCAAGTATGGAATGCGATATGGATACATGGTGTATACAATCTGATGTCAATACTTAATAAAGGTACATATCTAATTTTTCCTCATTTCTACACACACCAGTCTGGTAACAACAGAGTTGGTGTTGCACATGAATTATGAAATATGCACTGGGAGTCGAATGGAGCCAAGTCCACGATACAAATAAATGGCTAAGTATGGAATAAGGGATATGTGCATATTTGATATGTATTGCTCATTTCTGGGATCCCTCCAGCCCTGGAGTAGAATGTTGAGATGGCCAGAACGCAAACCCGCTTGTCAAATTATTATCATAAGCTATTTGTAAGTAACCTAGCAATAGAGCCTCGTTTTTTACCATGCCAACCCGAGAACCCGCGATCTAGAAACTGTCAATGGTCTATAAAATATAAGCCAACCAGCAAGCCCCCTTGTCTATTTGTATATCGCAGAACTGTGTGTGGTATTTTTAGAACACCAAACAATAGAGGCATTTTTTTGACCCTGCCCGTTCGAGAACCCGCCATCCCGAAAGTGGCAAAGTATGGAATGACATCCGTACATTGCTTCACTGAGCAATTCGGACTCATGCAGCATCAGCATTGTAAAATCATCAGTTTCATTATGCACTTTCACACTTGGCCATTCCTTCCTTGCTTACTCTTCATTGTGCCTGTCACCTTCGCATATCTGCATAATAAGAAATAGTGTTTATATATATATATATATATGTCTTATTTCTAAATATTTAATGATATCAGGTCATCGTCCAGGCATCGTCTAAGCTGTCATTGATGCATGCAAGGGTCGAGAAGTTCTGCCATCAATGCAATTTATGCGAAGTCTTTTCTTATCCCTTCCTAGTCTTAATTTCAAACACCATGGAATGTCATTCATACACGGCCATCTTTCATCCTTCCAAAAACCTCCAATCTCTTCCAAGTCTTAATTTGAAATACAATGGAATATCATTCGTGCACCGCCACCTTGGTTCGTTCACGAAACCTTCACTCCTTAAATGTTCTTCATCGTAACTGCCACCTTCACACTTCTAAGTTTGCAATAATTAATATTTATTTCTAACAAGTCATCATACAATATGCATAAATATTGTCATTAATGAGGATATTTTCCATTTGCACGCATGGAAGCAATGTTTTTGGGGGATTATATTGTCCCCTCCAGTTCTTCATTTCAAGAAGCATTTGGAGCAAATCAACGTTTCGACAAAATACTGGCACCATCTCTACAACAATTTTGTAGAAATACAGTGAACATCTTCCTCACGACCTTCCCATGCAGAAGAAGGGAAAAAGAATTACAGGGGAGGCAGAGCAGCCCGAAACTTACAGTGAAAACATGGATCTTGACGTTGATCTGGAAAGCATATTCAACAACCTTGATTAACCTGTAGACGAAATTCAGCCTACCTTCTCAATGGACATGGTTGATACCCTAATTTTTTATGAAGATGAATCCTACGTATTCCAAAATGTTATTTTTGAATCCAAATCAAAAAAATTAATCATTGAAAAAAAAGATGTAAATAATAACCAAAGAATACATCATTCGGAACTTGACCTTGCCAATATGCAGGCGTCCAAAATATCTCAACTTCACATGGAAACCAAATATGCTATTCATGGTTCCGTTGGACTCATTGAAGCCAAAAATGCCAGAATAAAGAATCGCATTAATGAATTAGAAGAAGCTTTGTTTCCTATGCCATTGCTTCACAGTTCTTTGCGAATAACAATGCTTGCTACTACGTGCACTCCTGCAACAAATCTAAAAGGGTCCTCCAACTTCCTCGCATCCTATAGAGGATATGTCGAGAAAACTATCAACAAAGTAATGGAACTGATTACGAAGGCCTGGGAAACATCACAGAATATGGATTCCCTGGGGAGCAGGGCACATAACTTGCTCCTACTTTTGCAGACGGATTTAAAAAATGAAGAAAGTTTCTTTGTGCACATGGTCATCCCTTTTTCCTTTCATGCCAACAACATGGAAGAGACCAAAAGAAGACAACATGATATCCCTTCCAATAAATGGCTCACTCAACTAGAAGCATGCTGGAAACAGAAAGTGAAAAATCTGTATGTCATCGTCTAGTCATGTGAGCAAGCAATATCAAAGAAAGAAACATTATTGACAAAGCTCACCAAAATAGACTTAGCAGGAAACACAAACAACTTCTAGGACTCCAGCTTAATCCTCAACTTGCTGGCGTCAACCAAGCAAGCTTTCGATCAACAAGTTGATAATTTGAAAGCCTTGTCTTTAGAAAATTTTCACAGCATTATTGAATATCATGAACAAGAGGTGGACAACTGGCCAGTCCAGTATTCGGTACATAATGCATACATTGATGAAACTCTATGAAAACTTTCAATTGATCTAAGCGAATTAGAAAATGAAGTTTTCAACATTCAAATCTACAATGACATCAACATCGCCCCTTTGAGAAACTATATTGAAGAGAACTTGAAGTGGGTCATTGCCCAAATCAAACAAGGAAATGCATAGTTCTTTCTTTGTCAATTCAGTTATTCCAACTTCTCTGAGAAAAAATCTATAGCCAAAAAATGATCTTACCATTTCTACTTTTAAGGTATTGCATTCTACCGTGTCCAACTCCTTTCCACAGTCCTATTTCTTGTACATATTTCTGTTATGGTCCGCGGGAGCCCCAATCCCAGTCTATATGACAAACATATTTACATTTCCAGGGATATGTAACAGACTATTAATTTTTTCATATACTCCAAATAAATCTATTCTTTTGTCTTCTTATATATTTATGTGTTCCTAGACTTTTATCTTCAGCCATGCTGAATGTGAAGACATTCTGTTTAATTTATCTTAATTCTCTTTTTCTCCTATGCATCTTTTCTCTGGCCTGGTTATTTTCAAAATAAAGTATGAAATAAATCAATGACTCAAATTTGAGATATCATCTTTCAGATATATATATATATCTATATCTATATCTATCTATCTATCTATCTATCTATCTATCTATCTATATATATATATATATATAGATATGTTTCTTTAAATTTATAGGAATATCTAACAGGTTTCATTATTTTTTATATAAATGTCATGAAATTGTATTCGCTACTTTTTTTGTACTCAAATGTCTAGACAATATGTCATTGCTTGGATCTTTACCACCTGTGCTTCATACTTTTGGAACAAAAGCCCTTAAAATTTAAATAGTTTGCAAATCTGGTTCTCAATTTGTATATGGCCGAACTGTGGGTGGTATTTAAAAAATTGCATATTTGGTATGTGTAATTTATGCTCTCCAGGAACCTATAATTTGATACATTTCAATTTCTTGTATCCACTAGCCCCTATTTTAAAGAAAACTAATTCAGGAATGTTATTTATTTGGTCCTTTTGTCCACCACCCTTTGTAAAATATGTTGGTAGCAGGACATGGAACAAGAGAAGCTCCATTTTCAGGTCACCAGCCCGAGAACCCATGATCCAAAAACTAGACAAGTTTTGATTCAGGGTTCCCTCCATGCTCTGATTCAGGAATGCTAGTTTTTTTCCTGCTTTTATGTGTTTGTAAAATTTCATAGATAATATATGTACACAGAGTTATGTATTTGCTATGTATAGTTTATGGTCTCCATGAACCTATAATTTCATAAATTTCAGTTTCTTCTGTCGATGAGTGCCTGTTTTAAAGAAAAATAATTCGCGAATGCTATCTATTTGATCCTTTTGTCGACCGCCCTGTATGCCTATGTAAAGAAATCTGATTAGCGAATGCTAAATTTTTTGAACACAAGCCCCTTAAAATTCAAATAGTCCGCAACTCCAATTGTCAATTTGTATATCACAGAACTGTCAGTGCTATTTGTAGGACACGAACCCACAATCCAAAAACTGGTCAACTCAAGAACTAGCTCTTTTAAAGAAACTAATTCGAGAACGTTTTTTTTTTCATGCTTATGTTAACCAGCCTATGTAACAGACATCAATACTATGTTTTTTTCCTTTCTTTCTCCACAAGCATATGTAAAAAGAAAAACTAATTCGGAAATGCTAAACTTGTTTTAATTAATTATAAACGATTTTATTGATATTAAAATACGTTATTGAGTTTATTATTTCAATTTGCTTATTCGACATGAGCCTCTCCAAATTCAAATACTCTGCAAGTCCAATTGTCAATATGTATATCGCAGAACTCTACCTGCTATTTGTAGCACAAGGAACAACAAAAGCCCACATTTAAGGTCTGCAGCCCGATAACCCGCCTAATTCCGCAACATAATTTTTTTCATGCTTATGTTCACCAGCCTATGGAACATGCATTCGTACTATTTTTTTTTCTTTTCTTGTCCACCAGCATATCTAAACAGGAAAACTGATTTTAGGAATGCTAAACTTGCTTTATTTAATTATAAATTATTTTATCGATACAAAAATAAGTTATTCAGTTTATTATTTCAATTTGCTTATTCGACACGAGCGACTTCAACTTCAAGTAATCCACAAGTCCGACTATCGATATGTATATCGTGGAACTCTAGGTGCTATTTGTAGACCATGGAACAACCGATGCCCAATTTGCAGCCCGCCAGTCAGACAACCCATGATCCATAAATTTCAGATGTAACAGACATCGGTACTATGTTTTTTTCCTTTCTTTCTCCATGAGCATATGTAAAAAACAAAACTGATTCGGAAATGCTAAACTTGTTTTAATTAATTATAAACGATTTTATTGATATTAAAATAAGTTATTGAGTTTATTATTTCAATTTGCTTATTCGATACGAGCCTCTCCAAATTCAAATACTCCGCAAGTCCAATTGTCAATATGTATATTGCGGAACTCTACCTGCTATTTATAGCACAAGGAACAACAAAAGCCCGCATTTAAGGTCCATAGCCCGATAACATGCCTAATTCCACAACGCAATTTGTTTCATGCTTATGTTCACTAGCTTATGTAACAAACGTCCGTACTATTTTTTTTTTCTTTTTTTGTCCACCAGCATATGTAAACAGGAAAACTGATTTCGGGAATGCTAAACTTGCTTTATTTAATTATAAATTATTTTATCGATACAAAAATAAGTTATTCAGTTTATTATTTCAATTTGCTTATTCAACACAAGCAACTTCAACTTCAAGTAATCTGCAAGTCTGATTGTCAATATGTATATCGCAGAACTCTAGGTGCTATTTGTAGACCACGAAACAACCAATGCCCAATTTGCAGCCCGCTATTCCAACAACCTGTGATCCATAAATTTCAAATAGCCCGCAAAACAACTTCTCAATTTGAATATTGCGGAACTCTCGATGCTATTTGTAGGCAACAAAACAACACAAGCACAATTTTCAGCCTACAACCCCGACAACCCGGGATGAAGCTTCCGTGCATGCTCTATATATCTACTTCATCAAATCACATATTTTATTTTTGTAGGCCACGGAACAACAAAAGCCTGATTTTCAGCCCGCCAGCCGAGAACCCACGATCCAAAAATTCAACTAGTCCATAAAACTACTTGTCAATTTGTATATCGCAGAAGTCTGGGTGCTATTTGTAGACCATGGAACAACAGGTCCCCAGCCTGACAACCTGTGATCCAAAAACTAGCTAAATCAAGAACCCACTCTTTTTAAGAAAACTAATTCGGCAATGCCATTGTTTTCATACTTATGTTCACCACCATATGTAATAGACATCGGTACTATTTTTTTTTCTTTTTTTGTCCACCACCATATGTAAAAATGAAAACTTATTTGGGTAACAACAAAAGCCCGATTTTCAGCACGACAACCCCAAAACCCGTGATCCAAAAATTCAAATAATTTGCAGGACTGCTTGTCAATTTGTATATCATGGAAGTGTCTATGCTATTTGTAGACCATAGAATAATAGAAGACCAATTTTCAGTCCAGCACCCCGACAACCCAAAAACCCATGTCAATTCTGCACCAAGCACTTCTCCAAGAACCTAGGTAACAAACATTACTACTATTGTTTTTTTGTTTTTTGTCCACGACCGTATGTAAAACATATGTTAAGAATACTATTTTGTATACGATGCCCTTAAAATTCTAATAGTCCGCAAATCTAGTTGTGACTTTGTATATTCTTTCCGCTTTTTGCCCATGTACCCATGTACTTCAACTCCCTGCACACGTGTCTCCTGACTTTAACTTTAGCTTGCTCGAGGGAGCGCACCATTACTCTGACTACACCCTGCTCTGCCTTCACATCCTTTCAACAGAACTCACTGGGCCTTTACTCTGTGCGTGAAACCATTTATGGAAACTCACGAACTCCACATAACTATTAAATAAAATGAACCGGCGACTTCGCCTACATGCCACTCCATAATTGTTGGGTTGCATTGGTTATGTATCAAACATTAATAATTTTTTATAAATTTCAATTAAAACTAATTCAAGAATACCACGTGTATGCTACTTGCTACCCACGCGTTTACTCTCCGTCCAGCCTGGCATGAACTAGGCTCCCATGCACTTGTTTATATTAAAATATAATAAAAATGAACTACTACACTTGTTTATAATAAATTTTAATATTATTTTTAAAGTTTATAATATAACAAGCTACTTTTTCCAAAAATATAATAATCTTTTTACTTTATAGATAATTTCATTATTTATTAACACTTATCTATAAAATCCATAAAAATGTGGAAGAACATTTTTAAATTCCATAAACATGTGGAAGAACCTTTTACCTGGTAATTATATTTTTCAACAATAACCTTGTGTACAGTGTATATTCATTCAACTTCAAGCTCAACTAAATTTGCTACCAAAAAAATATTTATTTACAGAACCTTTTGAAATACATGTGTTATTTGGTGCAAAGTTTCTTAAGATCAAATGATAAGCCCAAGGTTAAATGACAGAAAGAACCGGAGTTGGAGATTCCTTACTGCATAATCTTACAGTTTGAAAGCCTTGTAATCTCTTTCGGAACCAACTTTAGGTTATCACAATTGCTAAAATCGAAATATTTCAGACTTTCAAGCTTTTCTATTTGAGAAGGCAATGATTTTAGTTTGATACAATGGCTAATGTTCAAAAACTGAAGGGAGGAAAGATTAGCTGTACCTTCATGGAGATTTTCAATTTCAGTCTGACTCAAATTAAGAAATTCGATTTGTTTCAGTTGCCATAACGATAATGTCAATGATTTTAATTGTGTACAGCCTAGATCCAACATCTCAAGAGAAGCGAGCCCGTGTAGAAATGCTTCTGGAATCTCTTTCAATTCCGAATTTTCGAGGAATAGGATCACCAATTTCTGACATCTTAATTCCTTTGCAGGGAGAGAGTTAATATTATTGCCCAAAATTGATATTCTTCTGCACTCAATCGTTATGTTAGGGAATTGTTGAAGCATTTGGCCTGCTCTAAACACACATTTCTCCTTAGTTTCTCCAATGTATATTTCAGTGTCACGCACAACGTCATGAACTGTAATTACATTTTCTTGATGTTCCACTTGGAATAAGCAACGATTTTCAAGAAACTTAACATAGTTGAGCCCTGTGTCTTTGGTGTTAACGAGACCTTCAACGATCCACATTTGCACAAGTGGATTCACCCCAAAAGTAGTATCTTGAGTAAACATGGCACAATATAGAAAACAGTTTTTCAAATCGCAGCTCCAATCTCGATCGCTGAAACAAATCTCGATCAATGCGAGGATGATGAGCAATTGGAGAAATGAAATTCAGACTCTGCATTGCGTTAGAGCATGCTTCCACTCATTTGCATCATTGTTGCCAATCATTGATGAAGCTATTAGGTTTTGATAAATTGTGAAGCAAGAAATGCAGAGAGAAAGAATAGAGCATAAATAGTACTCAGTATATTAAGAATGTAAGGAGAAAGTACAATGAGAAGAGTTAATGAAGAAGTGATGTGCAAAAGGAAAATAGCTGAGTTAAATAGGCTCAAGCAAATCAAGAAAAGAAAGTAAAACTGGATAGGACAGTTGGCAGTGTACAGTCAGCCTGTTAAGGTTACATTATATTTAACACTCCCTCTTAAACTCAACAGTTACAAACATCAACACTGATTATACCCAAGTGTTGTCTCTGAAAATCAAAAACAGATTTTCCCAGTGACTTTGTGAAGATATCTGGGAGCTGATCTCAAGAACCACAGAATTGAAGTGCAATATCACCATTATTGACTAGCTCGCAGATGAAGTGAAAGCGAGTATAAGTGTGTTTGGTTTTCTTGTGAAACACATGATTTTTGGATAGATCTATTGCTGAAGTATTGTCACAGAAAATAGGAGTTGGATCCTTTTCTGTATGTGACATATCTTTCAATATTATTCTTAGCCACATAGCTTGACAATAAGTTGAGGTAGTAGCGACATACTCTGCCTCTGCAGAAGATATTGATACAATTGGTTGTTACTTTGATGCCCATGAGATCAAGTTCGTGCCCAGGTGAAAAACATGTCCTGAGGTGTCTTTCCTGTCATCTAGGTTGCCTGTAAAATCACTGTCTGTGTAACCAGAAAGTTGATTACTATCAGATTTAGTGTACCATAAGCCAAAATTGAGAGTTCCTGCAATATATCTCAGAATCCATTTCGCCATTTTCTAGTGAGAATCTTTGGGGGATTCCATGAATCTGGAAACAAGGTTGGTTGCATACATAATATTAGGCCTAGTTTCTGTAAGATACAACAAACTACCTACTAAACTTTTGTACAGGGTAGGGTCCACTATAGGGCCTTCATCTTTCTTGCTCAATTTTGTGCCTAGGGGTATAGGGCTTTCTGCTGGATTGCATTCTTCCATGCATAATCTTTTGATGATGTCTGCAACATACTTTTTCTGACAGACAAAAATTCCTTTGGCTGATTGCTCAACCTCAATCCCCAAAAAATATTTCATTATGCCAAGATCTGTCATCTCAAACTCAGATTGCATGGCATGTTTAAAACTTGTTAACTCAAGATTTCCAGTATATATCATGTCATCAACATATAAACATACCATCAAAATTTTACCGTGATGATTTGTTTTGGTGTAAAGAGTTGGCTCATTTTGGCTTCTATTGAAACCACTTTTGATCAGATAAGTGTGAATTCTTCTATACCAAGCTCTTGGAGCTTGTTTTAAGCCATGCAAGGCTTTCCTCAACCGATATACGTTGGTTGTCTTCTCTTGGACTTCAAATCCAAGTGGCTGAACGACATAAACTTCTTCTTCTAAGAAACCATTCAGGAAAGCTGTCTTGACATCCATCTAGTATACTTGCCATTTATGTTGGGCTTCTATGGCCAATAGAGTTCTTACAGTGTCTAACCTTGCTACTGGAGCAGAAGTTTCACCATAGTCAGTACCAGGTTGTTGTGAGAATCCTTTGGCAACAAGTCTTAACTTGTGTTTTTCGATCTGCCCTTTTTCATTGAGTTTAGTTTTGTAAACCCACTTGACACCAATACTTTTCTTGTAACTTGGCAAATCAACAAGATCCCATGTCTTGTTCTTCTCAATGGAGTCAATTTCTTGGTTCATGTCTTGAACCCAATGTGGCTCCT
>SNQJ01S0042827.1:0-31162 GCA_010110895.2 Picea sitchensis
TAGACTTAGGCTTTTTGCACTATTTCCTTGCTCTCCAAGTTTTGCAAACCAATGAATTAATTTTTCTTTCCCAGTATAAGTATGCCTGTGACCTTCTTCGTCGCTTTCACATGGACGATTGTAAACCAACCCCTTCTCCCTTCCAGTATGGATTCAATCTTTTTTCCACCTGTACTTCTCCTAAAGTTGATGCCACCCTGTACCGTCAGTTAGTTGGTAGCCTCTTATACTTGACTCATACTCGTCCTGATCTTTCCTTTGTTGTTGGTATTGTTACCCTATATATGAAAAGACCCCATGAAAACCATTGGAAAACAACTAAAAGGATACTTCGCTATGTTCATGGTACAGTTCAGTTTAGGATACATTACAGTTCAGGGGGGACTCCTTTATTCGTTGGTTTCACTGATTCAGATTGGGTTGGTGACCCTGATGATTGGAAGTCTACTATAGGTTATGTTTGCATCCTTGGTTCAGGACCCGACACTTGGGCCTATAAGAAACAATAGGCTATTTCACTTTCTTCGGAAGAAGCAGAGTACCGAGCAGTGGTAAATGCAAGATAGGAAGCCCTATGGCTTCGACAAATCCTTTCAGAGTTTGGATTCCAGCACCAGCATCTGACCAGCCTTTGGTGTGACAATCAGAGTGCCATCAATCTCGCCAAAGACCCAGTTCAACATCAGTGTACAAAACACATCGATCTACACATGCACTTCATCAGAATGCTCATTCATGATCAAGCTATTGAAGTGCTCTTTTTCCCTACAGAAGATCAAGTTGCAAACATTTTCACAAAGTCTCTTACAGAAGCAAAGCTTTCCAAACTTCGATCTATGTTAGGATTTCAAGAAGTTGTCATTAAGGGGGGATAGGCTCTAATGCCTCCTTCCTTCTCCTATTGTGTCACTATTGTAAATCCTTCAATCCTATCCCAAGTTGTTCTTAAGGGGGGATGTTAGGATATTTAGACACTTAGGAGTTAGTTAAGATCTACTTGGTCTATTGTGTCGTTAGGTAAAAGTGTGCTTTCTAGTGTGTTTCTTTAGTATGCATTAGTATGCATTTGTAGTTAGGAAATCCGATGGTCACAATATGTTCCCAACATAGAGTGATTTGACAGTTCATACTCTCCTCGATCTTAACGACCATTGATCTGTGTCTTAACACTTGATTGGTCCATGATGTCTATTTAAAGAGCATGGAGGGTCATTTGTCGATGATCAATTGTGAGAAACTCTCTTGTAAAATCTCTCTATAATCTTTTTCTTTGCATTAATAAACTGCTCCAAGTGCCCGCGTTGGCTGGGGTCGTGGATGTTTCCCCGTAGGGGCTTTACCACGTGAAAACATCAATGTGTTGATCTTTGATCTGGTTATGTGAGTGGTTACTAAAGGTGTTTGTCCTCTGTTGGAATACCTATGTTGTCGAACAGAGTAACGAGGAGGTCTGATCAACAATTAGTCATGGAAACATTACAATAACTTACAAAAGAAGAAAGCGAGATGAGCCTAGAGATATCTTCTTTTCTTTCTTAATGGTACCATCCACTACACACTAAATAGCTTGATTATATCATATCTTTAGATGGTCCACGTCCACTTAAGTACCCCTTACGTCAGGACAATCACTAAGGAATATAACGGAAAGTCATCCTCTAACATAAATACCATCCCAATTGAAAAAAAAAGAAAGAAAAAGTTGTTTTCAGAGTTGTTCCCCCATTCTCTTGCATAAAGAAATCTTATACTAACATATTAAAATATGGAGGGCCAGTCTTTGAGGGTGTAAGAGGCTAACCTGTCGGGATATTGAACATGTCTACTGGCAATGGGTATCAGCCTATGGTATGACTACGTAAACCTGCTGGAGTACTGAACAGGCTTGCTGGCAGCGGGGAATTCTACTTAGCAAGGATGGTAATATGACAAAAATAAATTTAAATCTATTCTGATGTACGACATTACTTGTAGACAAATCTGACATGAAGTATGTATGGTTAAGCTAAGGTTAATGAACTCCATCAACTTTCCATTGGGAAATAACTCTGAGACTATCTTGAAACTCTCTTGCCTACCTCTTCTTATCTATATATAGGATCTCTTATCCTATAGGTGGGGCCATCTTCTAACCGTCTCGTCAGACCAATCTGTGAACTTTATCTTTACAATTTACAAACTGTAAATCTTCGGCTATGGGGAGAACTGACTGGTTTCCTATATTTGTTATTGTGAGGTGTCATAATAGTTAGGTGTGGGGGAGGGGTTCATGAGTTTACAAATGATAATATTTCCTAGAAGAAGTAAATATTTGTAAAAATTCATGTATTTTTTTCATGATACATGTTATTACATCAACAGTCATTTTATTTTTTAAGTGCTAAACTCCTGTGTGCTATAAATTGTTGTATATATCCTTAACATACCACTCTGTTGGTCTAAATTTGTTATAGGTTGTACATTGTAGGTTTGAAAATACATTACTCTTAGCCTGCCTCAACTCCTATTCACTGTGTTCATGGCCTCTGAGGAATCAATTGCCCCAGCCACAAAGCTCCCAAGAGTTGGAGACCGTTGATTTAAACACCACTAGTTGCCAAGAGAAAGCTATAACAGGGTTTTCAAAACCGAATTTCATAACATCTCTAGAGCTAAGGTATGCTCCAAGGAGTGGATAAAAGAGGATCTAATCAAACCTCTCATAGTCATCACCAGATTGATTACATGTGAAGGTAGATATTATGTCTTTTAAGCCTTTCACTTTCGATTATTAGCTCATTTTCAGTTCAATAATCCATTGAATTTTCCTTTTTACTTCTTAAAAAGTCTTGAGAAGATGTCTTCCCAAGTGAGGAAGAATGTAACCAATCCCCATAGAAACCTATTTCACCACGGCCTTATCAAACTAAATATCTTAGCCGAGTTGGAAAAATAGGGGAAAATGTGGGATGAGTTCATTTACCAATTTGCAAACCCTCATATTACAATCAAGACTAGCAAGAAGACTCTTGACCTAGGGACTGTTACTCCACTAAAACCCTCATGCTCAAGCTATTCCTTTACTGGACCAAAAGTCCAAGAAACTTGTTGATACCCCTGCAGCCTCATCAGACAAGAAGACCAAGAAAACTATTGCTAATTCATGGCACAAGGACGTGCCATATCTTTAGTCTTGGGGAGTCTCCTGAGCTAAAAAAATGCTAAGCACTGCCCATTTGTATAACAAACTCATGAGAAGAGGAAGTAGGATTTCTGTCAAAATTATGTCATACTGTCTTTTTTACAAAGTCTTGGGATATTATATCAGCAGTTGTTTGTATTGGTATGCTAAATTATATACTGTTGAAATCATTGTGTGTGTTATAAGCTCATGTTTGTTTTTTGTTTATGCCATAGAAGGTTGCTTGTACTTAACTACTCTTTGTGACAAATACAAAATGATTACAACTGCTAAATACTTATTGTCATCTATATTCCAAGCTTATGAAAAGAGGATTAGTTGTTTAAATTGTTACATATTAATGACAAGAAATAACAATTCTCTTGTTCACCATGCCTACCAGTACAAACCAAGCCTTTTTGTTAGTATCTGTCAGTTCTGTTAGTCACCAGTGATCAAATTTACTCTTTCATGTGATTGATAGGGTTATTAGGTCAAATTGTTATATTTTCAAAACAAATTATCAAATAAAATTTGACATATCTTGGTTGTAAAATTGTAATTGGTGTGTATAGGTATTATTACTACTCCCTCCACTCATCCAAGGTCATAAATTTTCATCATGGTCATATCATCATTCCTTGTCATAAAATTTCAGATAATTGTCTTGGTCAAAATTCTACTTAAAAAATGGTTTTTGAATTAAGGAAGATGAATTTGACAAAAATGAAAGAGGTTTTTGTCAATAATAGGCCAAGAAACAAAAACCTCCTTCATTTTATGCATAGCTTTTATTTTTTGAGAGAAATCCCCCAAATACAGTCGTTATAGGAGGGTTTCTGCACATTTGGACAACTTGACTCGAAATCAGTTTTTCAGAGGTGTGGAGAAGGCATTGCAGTGCTTGATGGTTCCATTGTGTAGCAGACATCATATAATTTTCACCCATACCAATTTCAGCCCAAAAATCCTCTAGGAAGGCCTCCAAAATCCCTATCAAAGACCACGTTGTGCTTCTGCAAGTTTTTAGTAACCAAGTTCAAGCTAGGATTCTGAACAAATGGGAAAGTAATTTTGAAACATGGAGGAGGTTTTTGTTCATAACATACCAAAACACAATAAACTCTCTCCTTTTTTAATATATTTTATGGTTTGGGATATATACTATCATCTTAGAGGCCTATGCTTTCAAAAAATAAAACACTCTATCTTTTTCCTGTTTTAGTCATATTTTATTTTTGTGTTTTCCTAACAACAGGGAAGGAATTTTTGAAAAACAAGAGAGTTTTTTATCAAGGAAATATTACAAAAGAATAAACTCTCTCAGTTTCTAAATATACGATATGGTTTTGGATATATTCAATTCTCTTAGAGGCCTAGTTTTTCAGGAAATAAAGCACTATGTTTTTCCTGTTTTAGTCATGTTTTCTTGGCGTGTTTTCCTAACAACTGAAAGTGAATTTTTGAAAACCAAGAGAGGTTTTTGTCAAGGACATATTAAAAAACAAAAATATCTCTCATTTTTTACACAGGTTTTACTTTCGTGTAGTTATAGGTGTCACTTTGATACCTATTTTTCACAAGTTCACCAGGCTAGAATTGTTGCGCTTATGGGAAGTCACTTTTGGAACTAATTTTGCAGAGGTAAAATTGTTGTTTTGCATGGTTTAAAGGATCAAGGGTATAATATACATCTCAATTCTTGATCGCGTGTCATCAAAAGCCTCCAAAAACTCCAAACCCTCCAATTTAAACTTAGACAACATGAAACATTGAGTTGTCATTTATGCCATGATAACATTGTCCTACAAGACAAGATGAATTCTCTACAACGTTAGGTTGATGATATTACTGCCACTAATAATAATCTCTAGATGCAATTAAAACACCAAAAAAATCCTAAGTCAAAATCCCCCAGGCAAGAGGAAGAAGATTCTAAAGCTAATCCACCCCCTCCTTTACAAGTTTAGTCATAAATGTTATAACCCTAATTTGCACCAGACATGCTTACCTAGCATCAGGCCATCTCAGATTCCTTCTTTGCAAAAACACTTCTAAACAATTCTTCTTAAAAACCCCTTTTATAAAGGCCCACACGCCCTACTCCATTACTGCATGTGTGTACATGCTAGCTGACCCAAGATAACCTGCATGTACCTACAAAAGAATGGAAAAAGGAAAGTTGTTGACGGAACACACAACTTTGGGTAAGTTAACTAAACCTTTCGTCCATGCATGGTCGATCAGTCGACAAAATACCTAGCTTCTTCTAGCCTATAAAAGAAGTGTTAGGGGTCCCATTTGAAAGGAGGAGAATCATAGTAAAGAAACTATACCTGATTAAGAATTCCCTTTGTCCCAACCTATAGCCATCCTCATGCAAAGATGAGTATAGAGAAAAGCAACTGGAAGATAGTGGAAGAGGAGCCCAGGACTAGGATCGAGGAGCAATAACCGACTTTATCATTGTAAGGTATCATTGTGAAGTTAATAAAAGAATTTATTTTCCCGTCCCACCATATGAGATTGTCATTATTGGAATATTGATTGTATGATTGATGAAATCTCTAACCCATTAGTTCATAGATCAAATGCATGTGGAGTTCTTTGTTTGTCTTTAGTGAATGCAGGTTTGCATTGGGAGGATATTTGTGGTCAAAGAACGACCAAGCGTGAAAAGGGATCGACATCAAACATGAAAAACAAGGTACGTCAACTTAATCTCTTAAGATTTGTATTTACATATGAGTAATGGGGGTTTAGGCATAGGATGATGGTAAAAAGTAAGAATCTTTAGGTCATTTCTGCATGCATGATAAAACCCTTAGTGCTAGTCCGTAGGAGGGATTTCCCACCCACAACAATAAAGGGCAATTTATTTTTGTTTGCAATGGGACCTACAAAATCTTAGGCGTGAGGGTAATGTTGGGCTCGAGATATGATCACTTTTATGATGGTTATTATACACTTTTGCAACATGTACATATGCGTTTTTCATCTTTTAAAGGAGCTTTTTGAAGAATTTTATGATAAAACGGTATGATCGACATAAGGTATGTGTAATTCATGTTTAATGATTGTATCAAGTATAATTCATCATGTTTTATGATTTCCAAGAGCTAATTCACGTTTTTTTGGTGTTACAGGGAAAAAACACACTACGTTTCTAGTTCCGACACTTGATCCGACACTCATTCTAGTAGTCCTTCCGACACTCGATCCAACAATCTGTCTAGCACCTCTTCCTGCACAAAAATGGACTTCGATTTGGCCGTTATGGTATTGGCGGCCAGTGGGGGGTGAATCAAAGACATGGGTTTTTTTCATGCTTATCCCTCCAGCTATTGAACTCTTGACAACTCGATTTTGGATTGTTATGGTGAGTGATTATTGGCTAGCTTTGTTTCGGCAGTTAGGGCACCATTAATGAAATTTTCCAATTTTAGAAGTGGTTTGAACCTCCTGTGGTCGACCACTTGGTATGTAAACATTATAAATACCACCGTAGTGGTCAGATAATTGTTAAGAAGTAGAAGAAGTCGTGTGTTAGAGCCAAAAACGATTTTGGCTTTGTTTTTGCATTTTTTAATTGCCAGAATTGTATAAAACTGTGTTTCTGCATTTTAATGGTGAATTCCTTTTGCTGAGATCATGGTGTCTTTTTAAGGAGTGACCACGACCTGTTGGGGGGGCCACCAGTAGTCTGGTAACTATTCTTTGTGTTTGTTTATTTATTTCATAGATTAATTTTTCTCTTTATTTCCTGTATATGCATTTCTTTTTGTTAATTAGTTTGTTGTTATAATTTAATTTGCTTTGACTCTCTTTTGTAGGTTAGTATGATGAATTGTGTTAGCATGCATTAATCTCGTAGTTAATAACGGATCTGCAGACTCCTAGACTAACCCCATGTGTAGTTAAATACTAGATTATGTTTTTATCTAAGATTTTATAACCAAGTCTAAAACATAGTTTTGAATAGCATAGAGTAACGTTTTAATTTGGGTTTTAATTGACAAGGATTTGATGGATGGATAGAGTTAATTCTAGTTTGTAATGATAGATTTCTTATTTCAGTTTTATAGAGATCTTGCTTACTTAGTTTTTGATTAATATAGTTGTTAGTTTCCTTTTTAAATTTTTTTTTTTAGTCATTTCCTTATTTGTAGTTTGAATTGTTAGAATAGACATAGCATAGTTTCATGTTGTGTAATTTATTTCCTAGAATTAGATTGCAATCGTAGTTCTTAGTTAATGAATGAGTTTAAGTATGAATTTTTCTTATGTAGTATAGAAGTAGAATGATGATCTCGTTATGTTGTTGATGGTTCATATATGAATATGAAGGGTACTTAACATTGTTTTGTCATGGATAAACTCTCATTGGATTGTTTAATCCATACCTTTCACTTTGCCATTGAGATTAGTTTTGAGCTTATACCACTTGAATTGTCCTTTGTTGTCAAGTGTCACCGCGATATCATCTGACACCGAAGACATTCACACAACCACCAGCATTATATTTGATTTTTTCATAGAATAAAGATAGTTTCTTGTTTTCATAGATTAAAGATAGTTTCTTGCTTTTGCAGATTAGAAGAAATAGTTTCTTGCTTTCATAGTTTTAAAAGGTAGTTTTATTGTTGTTGTAGTCTTTGATAGATTAGAAGAACAATTTTCTTATCGTAGATTAAAGGTCAGTTTTCAGTCTTTCTTGCTTTCAATAAAATAGATTTCTTGTCATGCATTAGAAATAGTTTTGCATTGAGCATTTAGTCCAGTTGCCTCTTAGATTTCCTTTCATGCATTAGAAATAGTTTTTCATGGAGCATTTAGTCCACTTGCCTCTTAGGCTAGATAGTTGTTCAATGAGAAGTTTTAATTTGATAGCTTGCAGTATTTAGTTGTTTTTTCATACTTCTCTATTTGCTTTGGTAGGTTAGTTAGTTGTCTTTGCTTATTTGTCTATTTCTTTAATAGGTTAGGTAGTTGTCTTTTCTTACTTTTTTATTTGCTTTAATAGGTTAGTTAGGTGTCTTTGCTCGCTTGTTTATTTATTTGCTTTCACAAGATAGTTGCTCATTGAATGTAGGTTGGCAAGTTAAAATAGTTTATTTTTGTCATTTTCTTATTATGCTTAAATAGTTGATTTTTCTTATTGTTATGAACTAGTTTGATTTACATAGGGTTTTTACTTTCTTTCTTAGAACTATCCATCAATTCTTGGCCCAAAAGTACTTAGGTTACCTAGTTTCAAATTTCTTAGTAGGGTTTTCTCATTAGATAGGTTTTTCTTGAGAAGATTAGCCTTAGATAGCTGCCTTCCTTAGTTAGACTATACTCCTACCAAACCTTCTACCTTTGGCATATATTTTTCTACAACTCTAAGTTTACTTACCCTGGGTTGACTGTTTAATTGAGGGTATTTACTGTGTTTTTAGTGCATAGATAACACCCATCAGTCATGCCTGATCAATGGCCCACGACATTCCTCAATCGATGGTTGTGATCAAATCACGACTTCACATGTCGGGTGTTTGAACGTGATCCAACCCTTTTGTTGCTGACTGTATATCTTCCAAAATGGAATATTTGATGACACATGTCCTCCTTAATATACGATCAGGGTCTCCTCCATGAGTCTAGCCTTCGAGACTTTCAATTCTCAAACTCTTGTTTTCTCCCAGAGCATTTAACCTGGAGTCCATGATCCAATGATGCATGTCCCTCTTGGATCAATGGTCAAGATCTCCTTCGTGTCTACAGACTTCAGATATTTCAATTCTGAAAATCTCGTTCATCCTTCCTTTTCTTTTTCCCGGAGTTGACAATCAACTTATGCGTGTACTCGCTGACATAGTCTGCCACTTGTCCTTGCTAACATGGTATGCTGACGTGGTCTACCACGCTCTAATGGTCATTGTCTGATCTCCAAATTGATGATTGACGAAACTTCGCATTCCGAGGATTTCAAATTTCAAACTTTCCTGAGTGTAAACTCCTCGCATCTCTATATCCGAAGTGAATGTTGTGTGTTTGATTAGGATCTTGGATCGACAGCTCGATATTTCTGCGATGCAACTTTAATAGCTTATCCTGTCCTTCCACTCGAAATTGATCCGATAGTTGTGATTAAATCGCGACTTCGCATTTCAGGTGTTCCAACTTCTGACTCCCGATTTTCTGAAAATTTCTCCAAATCAACGACCCACGACCCTTTATGATTCAACGGTCCAGATCTTATTGGGACTTCGCATTTCACGGATTTGGAGGAAAACTCACCTTTTACTTCTCTAGCTCGCGAGTCATCGAAATTTCGATCTCTCTCCACATGTCCTTTGGATCCAACAGTTTGGATCTCATCGCAATTTCGGATTTCGTTGAATTGGAGGATGGCTCTTGGCCATTATCCTCTTCGCAGTTATACTGGATCTAATGGTTGCTAGTCCTTCGCACTCCAATCCAGAGGCTAAGGTCTAATCTCCTCCTCTTTGTGCTCCTCCTATCTGGACTCTGATATGATAGCCATCGATTAATTGGGATTGGTGATCCAATGGCCACTGTCGCTCCTCCTCCTGAGCTTACGCATCCTCTCGACTTGGAATAATTTCTAAGTGTCAAAGGTTCCATGACCTTTGATCCTTTTGTGAGCCTTGATGTATGGGATCTCATCTACACATCTCAGAATGCTATCTCTCCTGAGATTTGGAAAAAATTTCCCTCAGCGCAGGCACACACTTGCGCTATGCATGCAACTCTACGCTATTCCTCCTGAGCTTCTCAAGCTTCCTCTTTTGTGTATTCGTTGTTGTTCTTGCCATGCACACTCTTCCTGTAAACCTTCCAACATCGATGTTGTCCTTTCCATCAATGAAAAGCACACTCTTCCTATAAACATGCCAACAAAATGTGCCTTGGTACACAATGTTCTCATGTTTTTATTTTCCTAAAAATTTCATTTTGGCACTCAAAATTGCTCTGCAAGTTAATGACCTTCAAAAATCTCAAAATTTCATAGAAAATTGGTTGTTTTTACTATTATAATAGTCTTTCAATATGAGTCATATATTTCAAATCAAAATAAATATCAACCATTGATCCAATATACCTTCCTCGAGACCATAAATGAATTTCCATCGTCGATCGCCAACTCAAAGAAATATGAACCATTGATTTTCCAACACCACATTGGCAATTGGTGATCAGATATGTATTTGGTAAAAAAAAATTGATCACTAATTTCTCTGAACATTTGTCATTGGGCATCAACCACCGGTTTTTCTTAGCAACCAATTTTTTCCAACGAATATCTCTGAACCCCGATCACCGACAATCGACCATTGACAAATTTCCATGGCAACCAACTTGTTACAAATTTTACCAAACCCCAACCATCAACCATAAACCATTTCTTATCTGATTTGGAAACTATGTTGACCTAGCATGACACATAAATGTTGACATCACATGACAAGTGGACTCTAACATGGCACTCTCACTGATGTGGCATGAAGCATGGATGTTGATGTGGCATGACATGTAGATGTTGGCATGGAAAGACATGTCCTCATCTTCCTTCGCTTTATCATTGATCAGAAACTTCTCTTGGATGAATTGAATGCCTCACTAAATCTATTGACCCCTGATCATGGGCCATTTGGGATCGATATTTTCTTTTGGATGCATGGAATATTTCACCAAAATATTATGATCTCCGATCATCAGCCATGAGTGATCAATTATTTGTTTTGGCCAAACCAATCACTTTTCTCATTTCATCGATCTAACCATCAATGATTTCTATTTGAAAACTAAAAGTCTTCACCAAACTTGTCGATCCCATCATTGGCCATCAATGATATTTCTTGGAAAACTCCAACAACTATAAATTTTTGACCAAATCCCAGATGAATTTGGACCGTCGATATCACATATGAAGTGATATTGACTATTGATCTGCCAATTTTTTCTAGAATTTGTCGATGAATGTCGACTGCCAATTTGATTCATTTTACCAATCACCAAAAATGAATCTCAACCGTAGATTCTTTAACTTCTTCAATATGTAAAAATGAATCTGAACCATCGATCTGTTTCATTTTCGAAATGGTTGAAAATGAATCCAGACCATTGATTTTTATCCTTTTTCAAAGCACCAAAAACTTGTAAGCTTTTAATAAACTCATGATGAATCTAGGTTGTTGATATCAAGATCAAACGTGATCTTAGCCATCGATTCAACAAACTCTCTCAGTTCATTCGAACTCCATTGGAAGGTGAATTTTGACATTGTAGGTTGAATCTAACTCTGCAATCCAACTTATTGATTCTACTAAACCTCTTAGACAGTTCTGAAGCATTCAAAAGTTGAATTTGTTAATGAATTTGGGAATTTTTCTTTGAGTTTTCACCATTTTCCCCCAAATTCATCATAGATAAAAATCCATAACAATGGATTTTACCCAAATTCACATTGATTCTTGGATCATAGGGGTCTAGTGTTGAAAGTAAGATTTGATACCACTCTGTAACACACCCATCCCCATGTTGGGTCATGCCACTGCTAAAATAACCCAATAAAAAATAAATCTGATACCAATTCTAAATGCATAAATAATATACAACATGACATTCAAACTCATTCAATTGTCCATACTAAATAAAAATGTAATTGAAACTACCTTAATTATGCACAACAATAACTAATCACATATATAAACATTCAACCACATAAATGGAAATCCATATTCATGATTTTACCCATAACAAGTAGCATTAACCCAAAATAACTGAGAATAAAATTCACAACAACTACATCAACATTTAACATGAATAAACACAACAAATAAGAACACTTATATTATAAAATATGAACCCACTATAGAGGACGGATGTTCATCCCAACCATAGACTTGTTTTTCGAGTTATCAACAACAAGTCACCCCCAAGCTAGGTCTATGAATTCACAAGAGACGATGGTCCCTAAGGCTAGCTAATGTGCCCCTCACAACAATCAATTTCCCATAGATAATTCTAGTCCACCAAATCTCTTCCTCACAACCTACACAACACAAGGTATGGAATCCCCTTTCAATGTTGATAGTCCATCACGCCTTTCAACTCCCCTCTAGGGATTCCAACATAGGTTGGACAGGAAATATCTCTGTTGGAACCTTAGGTATTCTACAATTGTAACAGGAATTCACACAATAGCAAAATGATTACTTCCTTGAAAATTTTCAAACACGATCTTTGGTATAGGCCCATAACCTCTCTTCCCATGAAATTACAGCTCCAAACGACTACCAAACATATCCAAAATAACGACCTTCAAGCTTCAACTCTCCAAGATCACTTGGTGTTCAAAAATCTCCTTATAAAACCTGCTATGCATGAAAAAAATGTGAATTTGTAATTTTGCCCCATCTCCCCATATGAATTTTCTCTCTTTCTATTTCTTGCTTGAATTACACCCTTCCACAAGATAATTATACTCAACCCCCATGCTCTTAATAACTATGGGATGTGACTTCTCGCACCCACCCTTTTACATGAATTCAATGATTAGGATTTAGAACACTCAACCAAAAAATGGAAGGTTCATAGTAAGGACAATTTAGAAAGAAATGGGTTGGGGGTTTAATAGACACAGGTAAATTCTCTCCCTTTTACCGCTTCCCTCTCTTATGGAAACTAACCCTCCAAATATTTGGTTGTGTTTATCTATAGTTAGCGATACATTTTATTTATTATACTCAATTTACATCATTTACATATTACATCGATTGGATTTCAACCATACATTAAATTTACAATATACATTGCTAGTATGGATTTTAAATGGTGATGTTACATAAGAGAACACTTTCAAAATAAACAAGATACACACAAATATAGTGCAGGAGAAGAAAAATGTGCATAATTCCCCACTAAGTCTTATTATTGCAAAATAGTTACAAAATGAGCACTACCAACTAGGTTTACAAATTAGAAAAAGTCACATGACTCCCCTCCCCTTACCATGAAACTCATACATATCTTTGTCACACCAAGACTCATATCTTGTAACACATTTTGCAACTTCTATGGTGCAACTCCGCTATAGCCTCACTGTATCTTCTTTGTCACAAGACTTCACATAGACTTATGGTTTTGTCTCATAGGTTTGTCACCCAGACTTGTGAAAATGCTTCCCAAACATTATCCCAAAGGAAGGTCGCCCCAACTCTTTCCATGGAATCACCTCAAGGAAGCACAAGTCCTCCAAGGTGGAGAAAATTGGCTCCTTGAGGGAGATCTTATCTCTTCATCCAAGTCTACCTCATAATTTCAGAGTTAATCTTTCTCTCCTTGTTGCCCAAAAAGGTTATTTCATTGGTTGTGCTCCTTTTTTCTCTTATATGGACTCCAAAGGTCACCATCATGATTTTTCACGTCCTTTGGGTGTTTTTCTCCCTTTCGTGAGACATCATGCCCAAACAAATTGTCACACCTCTTTGTGGACTCGATGATCCAAAATGAACCTATGCACCCATCAACTATCACATCCCTTGGGACTGGTGCACCCCAACCTTGGTTCTCTCCTCTTGTCAACACATACCAACCTCTTTTTTTCTCCCCACCTTGTTCTTTTCCTCATGGTTTGGAAATCCCCTTGGTGTTTTCACTTTCCCAAGGTGACAGCTTAACCCACTAGTGCAACACTTGGGTGCCAGAGAAACGCCAAGTTTTATCTCCTTGAGTACTTGAGTGATCTTCTTTGTGCCCTTATAGCATAATACCTTACACCCTCTCCCACCTCAAGTAGTTGTCATCCTCAATAATATCCAAAAAATATGTGATAGCCAAGTCTCTTCCCAAGCGTGTTCCCTCATCCCAACTAAGTCTATTGAAAACCCCAAGTTTTGTGCGAACTAAAAACCCCAAATTATGCAAAGTGGAAACCTCAAGTTTCCTTGTGAAGTGGAAACCCCATGTTTCCAAATTGCACCGCAATCATCCAAAACCTATGCAACCATTCACAGTGCCATGTTCCCAATGTTGTGTGAGACTAATTTGTCTTCTACAATCAAAATACATCTCTTCCCTAACTATGTCTACATTGTCCAAGTTTCCATTGTCCCACTACAAATATCACACTTTGTTTTGTTGTTGTTTTTGTTTCCTCAACTGCCACTGTAACTGCATGGAAAATATCTAACTATTGAACTCATGTGAACTTGTTTCTACATCCATGCTTCAACCAACTATGTCATGTCTTTGTGCATTGATATCCCCCATGCCCTGGATTGATTCAATATCTAGTCCAATTGTCACACCCAACCCATGAGAATACATTTTTGGGTTGTTATATTATTTGCAGTGAAAGTGTAGTCGAGGTGGATCGAATGAAGTTCGAATTCAAGGTAGATCGACAACAAGTCGAAGGTCAAGGTTATTCGACTAGGTAAAGTCGAAGTCGAAGGTCAAGGAAGTGAGACATGGTAAAGGAATCGATAACATGTCAAAGTGGTCAACAAAAAAGAGGCTGACAGATGGATGTGTAGTGACTAAATGAAGACTAAATGAAGGTCAACTCGTAATATGACTTGGAGTCGACTATAACAGAATCCTGAGATTTGTGGAATTTGTAGCCAATGATCTTCATGGATCTATAACCATTTTTTCACACCAATTATTTAGGATTTTTCCTATTGTAAAGACTATAAAGAGGCGTGTTGTAAGGCCATAAAGGCTAATGAATAAATCGTAGGATAGCCAGTCTTTAGAGAAATCTTTAGATGTAGGTTGTTGCTCATGCAGATGTAAGACAGATTAGCTACAGGGTTGTTCTTACAAAGGAAATAGGGTATGATGTCGATTGTGTTCTAATTTTGGACCAAGGTTAGACATGTAACCTTTTATTCAGATTGAATAAGACAACAAGAGAGAAAAGCATTGAAGGAATGTTGGTTTTCTTGGTTTGGGTTTCCAGGGTAAAATCTCTGTGAACTATGTGATTTCTTTGTCATTTATGTTCTTGATTAAATTCTTCTTCTCTTCTACTAGGTTTAGTGTGGAAGTGTCTCTCATTTCTTGACAAGTGGAATCAAAGATGTGTTATTGCTTGATGATTGTATTAGATATTGATTTATCAATCTTGATTTGAGGAATAAACCCTAGGTACAGTAAGAGTTGTAAGTCATAAATTGTGTTAAAGATCATGGTAAATAATGGTGAGCAATTCAAGAATAGAGATAGAAAAATTCAATGGCCATAATTTTGAGCTTTGGAAACTTAAAATGGAAGATATTCTTGTAGATCGAGGACAATGGAAAATGGTCTGTCCAGGTACCCATCCAACAGGAATGTCGACGAAAGAATGGGAGAGACTCAAAAGAAGAGAAAGAAGTACAATTTGGCTTTGTCTTTCAGATTCGGTAATGTTGAATGTCTAAGGTGAATATTTGACCAACAAAATGTGGGACAAGATGGGAACCTTATACTAGTCGAAATATCTGGTAAATACGTTGTTTCTCATAAATAAATTGTATCTTATGAGACTGAGTGATGGACTTTTGGTGACTGATCATTTAAATGCGTTTACCGCCATTTTATGTTAGTTATCATCTGTGGATATTAAAATCACTAAGGATGAGAAGTGTATAATCCTATTATGTTCTTTTTCAGACTCCTCGAATAGCTTAGTCGTGGCTATAGGGAGTGATACAACCACACTAGCACTAGAAGATGTGGTTTCTTCTTTGTTGTCAGAAGAAATGAAAAGAAAGAACATGGAAGGATCAACCAAAGATGATTTAGTTGTGAGAGATTGAATGGTTGAAGGAGATAAAGGAAAATTCTTTGGTAGAAATTCTAAGTCAAATGATAGATCAAAATCCCTGGTCCAGTTGACAAGAAAATGTTGGAAATGTGGTAAAGATGGGCATTACTAAAAGGAATATAATTTGTAGGCGATGGAAGTCAGTACGAGATATGACGAGAAGTAGTCAACTGAGAGAAATACATCCCTAGATAAGGGAGGTGATGTGTACCTGGCATTGAATGGTACACAGTTGGATCAAGGTGTTTGGTTGATCAACGCAGGAGCATTCTATCATATGACACCACATAGAGAATGGTTCTATGAGTATGAACGATATGATGGAGGTTCTGTGTTCTTAGGGGATGACTCAACAACCAAAATTGTTGGATGAGGAATAATTTGAATGATACTACAAGATGGGAGGAAAAGAACCCTTCCAAGTGTGCTACACATTCTAGGTTGGGCAAGGAATATGATATATTTTAGTAATATGAGTGATGTTGGGGTAGACACTTTGTTTCATAAGGATTCGTGCAAGATGGTCAGAGGTGTGATGTTCTTAATGAAAGGATTTCGGATTGGAACCCTATACAAGTTATTAGGGAATTTCGACTCAAATAGATGAAACAACATCGTTGCTTCTAAATTCGACTCGACTTTGACTCAACTCGACCTGACTCAGGCTGATTCGGTACAAACTGACTCAACAAAATATAAAAAAATCGAAGTGACCATGCTATGACATGAGAGGATGGGAAACATTAGAGAAAAAGGACTTCGAGATATGCACATCAAAGGTATATTCGAAGGTTTTACTGAATGTTGTTTATAATTAGACTTTCATGAACATTGCATATATGGAAAACAAAGTGAGGTGAGGTTCTCATCTGGAGTGACAAGGGAAAATGGGATTCTAGAACTGGTTCATAGTGATGTGTTTAGCCTGGTTATAATGGATTCACATGGTTTATCCCATTATTATGTCTCCTTCGTAGGTGAGTTTTCTAGGAAGACATGGATATATGTCTTAAGGAATAAATTAGAGGTTTTTGAGAAATTTAAAGAGTTTAAAGATATGGTAGAAATCCAAACAAATAAGAAGATTAAGGTGTTGAGAACTGACAACGATGGTGAATTTTGTGGAAAATAATTTTATCAGTTCTATAAGAAGTGTGGCATAACACACCATATACTCCACAAAAAAATGGAGTTTTTGAGAGAATGAGAAGAGCATTTATGGATAAGGAAAGGAGCATGCACAATAGTGTTGGTCTCGCACAAGAATTCTGGGAAGATGCAGTCGACACTGCAAGATATCTGGTGAATATTTATCCTTTGTCATTGCTAGTTAACACGACTCCACATCAGTTATGTTCGAGTAAGAATCCTTCGGTTGCACATCTCAAAGTATTTGGTTGTGATGAATTTGTGCATGTTCCCAAGGAAAATAGGAGCAAGTTGGATAAGAACGTAGTCAAATGTATTTTCATTTATGAAAGGATATAAGCTATGAGATCCTGCATCAAGGAGAACAGTGTACAGTCGAGATGTGGTCTTCATAGAAGTCAGAGGTAAGTATGATCCTGAGGAAATTTTTCAGACCAAGAATAATCCTGAGATGGTGCGGTTTGAACTAAAGAATGAATAAGATGATTCAGATGAGTTGATTGAATATGAGGAATAGGTGGAACAATAGACTTTGGTGGTAAGGAGGTCATAAAGAGTAATAAAATCAGTCAAAAGGTATATTCCACCCAACTTTCGTTATGCATTTGTGCTAACTACCATATACGATGATCCCAAGTCGGTCGGTGAGGAAGTCGACTCAGCAGAGGATAAAATATGGAAGGACGCCATGGTCTAAGATATGGAATCCTTGCACAATAATGGGACATGGGATTTAGACAAGTTACCTGGTGGAAGAAATCCCATCGATAGAAAATGGGTATTCAATAATAATATGAATTCTAGAGGACAGGTAGATAAGTTCAAAGATTGATTGGTAGAGAAAGGTTATTCCCAAGTCGAGGGAGTCAAATTTGGTGAGATTTTTTCCCCTGTTACAAAACTAAATTCCATTAGAGTACTAATGTATCTAGCTGCAACATTCAATCTGGAAATAGAAAAAATGGATGTGAAGACAGTGTTCCTACATGGGGACCTGAAAGAAGAAATCTACATGAAACATCATGAAGGATTTGTAGTAAAAGGAAAGCAAGAGTTAGTGTGCAAACATAAAATATCCCTCCACATCTTAAATCAATCGCCAAGGATGTGGTACTAGAATTTTGACACATACATCCTTAGTTTTGGATTTGTGACAAGAAAAGATGATCACTGTACATATTCCAAGGAAGAAGGTGGGAATTTCATATGTGTATCTTTGTATGTCGATGAGATTTTGTTGATTGGAAACAACATGGATTCAATAAAGGAGATAAAGAAGTAGATATCCTCTGAGTTTTACATGAAGGATATTGGTGTAGCTAACTTCATTCTATGAATGGATATTAAGAGAGATTGAGCCACTATAATGTTTTGGTTGAATCAGATGAAGTATATTGAAATAGTTGATGGGTGTTATATATGCACTAAAAACACACTAAAAACCCTCAATTAAATTGTCAACCCGGGGTAGGTAAACTTAGAGTTGTAGCAAAATATATGCCAAAGGTAGAAGGGTTGGTAGTAGTATAGTATAACTAAGGAAATGGCTATCTAAGGTCTAATATATTCAAGAAAACCTATCTAATGAGAAAACCCTACTAAGCAACTTTAAACTATGTAACCTAAGTAATTTTGGGTCAAGGATCTATGGATAGTTCTAAGAAAGCAAGTAAAAACCCTATGTAAAGAAAACTAGTTCATAACAATAAGCAAAAGAAGCTATTAAGCATAACAATAAGAAAATAACCAAAGAAAACTACTTTAACTTGCCAACCTACATTCAATGAGCAACTATCCTATGAAAGCAAGTAAATAAACAAGCCAACAACTATTCTATTAAAGCAAATAAGCAAGTAAGCAAAACAACTAACTAACCTATTAAAGTAAAAAAACTAACTAACCTATTAAGACAAGTAAACAACTAACTACTCTAAGATAAATTCTACTACAAGTAATCTAATTAAAACTTCTCATTGAACAACTATCTAGCCTAAGAGGCAAGTGAACTATGTTCTTAATTCAAACTTCAAAACTATCTCTAATTCATAAAAGAAAATCTATTTAATTGAAAGAAAGAGAAATTAACAACTAGTCTTGAACCTATGATAAGCAAGCTACTATCTAATCTATCAAAGGAAAGACTATCTATCCTACAATAAAAATAAAACTATCTATGAAAACAAGAAACTATCATGCATTAATCATCAATAGCATAACAAGACTATGCTAATAAACTCAATTGCATTCTATACTGATGAAGCAAATTCATACTACACTGAACTCATTAATTAACTACAACTTGAAATTGCAACCTAAATCTAAGCAAGAAATTGCATAACATAAACTAAACTAGCTCTATCTTAACAATTCAAATTGCAAAAAGGGAAATGCTCATAAATGTAAATTAAACAATATTCTAGCATATGACAAGTAATGAAATGAGTAAACTAGCTAACAAATAGATAATCAAAGACTAAATACCATTTGAATAAGAAATTTGCAAATAAAAACTAACACTATCACTATCCATCGACCAAATACTTGTTAAAGAAACCCCAAATTAAAACTCTATTCTACTCTATTTAAAACTCTGCTTTAAATTTAATTCTAAAAGCATAAAATAAAATGCAGTCTAAATCTAATTTTACATGGGGTTAGTCTATGAATTTGCAAATTCGTTTCTATCTATAAAATCAATGCATATTAACACACGCCTTTATACTAACCTACAAAAGAAAATCAAAACAATTAAACTATAATAACAAACTAATTAACAAGAAAATAATGCATGTACAGGAAATAAAGAGAGACAACTAAACTATAAAATGCATAAATAAACTAAAGAACAGTTACCAGACTATTGGTGCCCCCCCCCAACAAGTTGTGGTCACTTTCTAAAAGTACACCATGAACTCAACAAGATGAATTCACCATTAAAATGAAGAAACATAGTTTTATATAACTTCGGCAATGGAAAATGACAAAAATAAGAGAGAGTCACGTTTTTCTCCAATACACTACTCTATTGCTTATTAACCTATTGTCTGACCATCCTAGTGGTATTTATAAGTTTACAGACCAAGTGGTCGACCAAAGGAGGGTCGAACCACTTCTAAATTTGGCAATTTACATTAAATGATTCCCCAACTGCTGAAACGGAGCAGGCCAATAATCGCCCTATCTAACAACCAAAATTGAGTTTTTGGAAGTTTAGTAACTGGAGGGGGAAAGCATGAGAAAATCCCACATTCCTGATTCGCCCATCACTGGACGCCAATACCATAACCGCCAAGTTTCCCTCCATTTTTGTGCAAGACGTGGTATTGTATGCAATGCCAGATTGGGTACCGGATTGAGTGCTGGAAGGAGTGTCGGAGATAGAAACGTGGTGCGTTTTTTCCCTGTAACACCAGAAAAATGTGAATTAGATCTTTGGAATCATAAAACGTGATGAATTATACTCAATGTTGACATCAAACATGAATCATACATACCTGGTGTAAATCATACTATTTTAACATAAAATTATTCAAAAAGCTCCTTCAAAACATGAAAATCACATATGTACATTCGGCAAAAGTGTCTAATAACTGTCATAAAATTGATCATACCTCGGGCCCAACATTACCCCCACACTTATGATTTTGCAGGTCCCACTACAAACAAAAATAAGTTACCCCTCGTGACTAGGCTTGCTGAGGAGGATCAGCTTTGGAAGCTTCTCCTTCTTGCTATGAAGACTTTTCCTTGTGCCTCTTTTGTTGCTTCAGCTATGCTCTGAGGCTGTGGTTAGATTTGTTCATATCATCGACCAACCATTGAAGAGAGTTAACCTTTGCTTGGAGGACTGCATTATCATGATGAAGGTGTGGATCTATTGTCTTCCTTTCCTCCAACTATTGGAGAAGCTGATGGTTTTCTTTCTGTAGCTTCTCTATGGTTCGGGTAGAATTGGTGATTTCTGAGGAAGGCTTAGATCCTTTGAGGGATGTGGACAATCTAATAGTTTTAGGATCTAGAGTAGGCATGGGTGAAGTAGGAGTGATGGGGGATTGGTAAGGAGAGGTAGGCTCTAATTTTTTTTTCTTAGTGGCTCTAATCCATCTGCAGAAACTTCCCTAAGTCTCTTATGAGGGCTCTCAAGATCGGAGGACACTTGGATAGGATCTGAAGCGGGAATGGGTTTTGCATAAGGTTTGGTTCTTCTACTCTGGGTACTCTTTCAAAAGGGCCCTTTACCAAATCCATTGGCTCCCCTCCTATTTGTGGGAATGATGGGAAAGTCTTGTTGAATTACTTCTTGGAGCTTTTTAGGTGTAGGATCAAGAGAGATTGAAGGAATTGGGGGATTAACAATAGGATTATTTTGGTCTTTTCTCTTGGTCTTTTTACCCGATGAAGAAGTAGGGATATCGACAAGCTTTTTGTATTGTGCTGTCAAAGAGAGGGTTTGTGCAAGGGGGTTTGGAGTTCTTGGAGAGAGAGGATTGGATGGAGAGATAGTTTTTAGGCTAAGTGGCTTTTTTCCGGTCCTAATTGTCAGGTGAGGGTTTGCAAATTGATAGATAAAGGAATCCCAAGTTTTCCCCTATTTCTCTAGTTTGGCTAGAACAAGGAGTTTGATCAAGCCATGGTGAAAGAGACTTTTGTGGGGGTTAGTCACATTCTTCCTCAATTTAGAGGACATATTATCCAAGCTTTTTAAAAAGTAGAAGGGGAAGTTGAAAGGTTTGTTGAACAGAAAATGAGCCAACAATCTAAAATGAAAAGCTTTGAAAGTGGAGTATCTACCTTCCCAGGTAATCAACCTTGTGATGATGATGAGGGGGTTGATCAATTCCACCTTTATCCACTCCCTAGAATATCCTTTTTCTCCTGAACTTTTCTTGAATTCGGGCTTAAAAATCCTATTATAACTTGAGCGCGGTAATTGGTGGTTTTTGAACCATCTATCTCCCATTCTTGGGATCTTTGTAGCTACAACAATGGAATCTTCTAAGACTTCAAAGGTAAGAGACCCTACATGTGTTGTATTCCCATCGAAACCGAGGGCGAATTGCATGGATAGGTCATCATCATGGCCCTGCAAGGTAGACAAAAATGGCCCCCAGCTTGCGTGCAAAAACAACACCCTGCACTATGCAAATTCGAGAATGGAAAAGAGATCCGCATAGGAAGAGGGTTCGTACCTCCTAGGCATTGTGGCAAAGGTGAAATTCACCAGGAAAAGCTGCGAATAGGCCAAGAGATGGCACAAATTGGGCATGGTCTGAGTGTGATTTGAACAGGGGAAGAGATGGCAGAGGTTGGGCGCGATTTCTTAATGCAGGGAAAATCAAATGGCAAGAGTGAATGGAGATAATGGTTTCCCAGCCCAATTTTGAATGCACCTATAGTGGAGTAGGTTGCACACATGTGCACACGAGCTTCCATGTGTGGAAAATTCGAATTCAACAGCTCATTTTTGGAGGTAATGCAATGATGCACAGTTAGATCAATGTCCAAGTATTTTGACTTGGACATTTTATCATGAACATATAAAGCATCTTCAATCAATTTCCTGCAACCAATTCAATTGAATGTAATTGAGTTCTAGTTACCTGGAATCTAGGACAGTTACCGGTGTGTAATTCATATGGTACTTAGTTTGGCACCACATACGACCTTTCATATGGCACTTCATATGGTACATCTGTGTTAAGTACATTTACACTTCTTATAATGGATAGCCTTCAAATTTGAAGTGTTTTTGACAATCACAGTGGAAAATGAGCAGAGACAGAATGTTCTCTTGTTGTTGATTTTTCCATCATGCTCACTCAATCCTCTTGCATATGACATATAATGTCAAACCTACAAAGAACAGGTTATAGAAATTAAAAACATGTATTGTCAAAGCTACAATGTACATCTTGTAATGAAAGATAAACCGATAAAAGTGGTTTGGTTTGTTAGGAAATTTATAGCACACAAGATTTTAGCATTTCAAACATAACATGACTATTAATGTAATAACCGGTATCATAGAAATAATACAAAGATTCTTGCAAAGATTTATTTCTCTAGGAAATTATCATTTGTTAGCTCATCAACCCCTCCCCCACACCTAAGTATTGTGACACCTCACAATCAAAAGTATAGGAAACCAGTCAGTATTCCCCAGTAGCTAAAGATTTATAGTATGTCAAGTGTAGAAATAAATTTCACAGATTGGTCTAATGAGACGGTTAGAAGATGGCCCCACCTATAGGATAAGAGATCCTATATATAGATAAGAAGAGATAGGCAAGAGAGTTTCAAGATAGTCTTAGAGTTATTTCCCAATGGCAAGTGTATGAGATTCATTAACCTTAGCTTAACCACACATACTTCATGTCATCTTTTTCTGCAAGTAATGTCATACATAAGGACAAGTTTAAATTTATTATTTATTTTTTTCAGATTACCATCCTCGCTAGGTAGAATGCCCCGCTGCCAGCAAGCCTATTCAATACTCCGATGGGTTTACCTAGTCATACCATAAGCCGGTACCCGCTGCCAGTAGACTTTTTCAATATCCCAACAGGTTAGCCTCTTACACCCTTAGAATCTGGCCCTCCATCTTTTAGTATTTTAGTATAAGATTTCTTTATGTAATAAGATGGGGGAACAACTCTAAAAACAACTTCTTCTTTTTTCCTCAATTGGAATGGTATTTATGTTAGAGGATGACTTTCCGTTATATTACTTAGTGATTTTCCTGATGTAAGGGGTACTTAAGCGAACGTGGCCTATCTAAAGATATGATATAATCAAGCTATTTAATGTGTAGTGGATGGTACCATTGAGAAAGAACAGAAATGTATCTCTAGGCTCAACTTACTTTCTTCCTTTGTATTTATTGTGATGTTTCCATGATTAATCGCTAATCATACCTCCTTGTTACTCTTTGGTAAAGACACTTGACTCACTTACTCGGGTTTCTTAGAAAATCTGTATGAGAGACCTCTAGGCTTGATAGTTATGGTATCACTTCCTTATATAGTGGTGAAGAGTTTCAAGAGAAACTACTTTAGAATGCCTAAAAATGAGAATTATTGCAAAAATATGGCTAATTACAGTAATTCAATATTCATTTGATGCTTTAGTAGACACAAAATTCAAGTGTAACAATTTTTGAAGAAAGATCCTTGAAACTGTGTAGTCCTGGCAAAATAAATACTTACAGAAATCTCTAGAATTGCCTTATTAACAAAATTCAAAAACTATTTACATATATACAGTAGGAAATTCAGAAAAAATTTCAAGAACAAGGGGGGACTTCCCCATCTACTAAGGCCATCGCCTTGTCAATTGACATGACCTATAGAAAATCCTCTCTGGAAATGGGCTTATGATAAAATTTAAGTCGGTGTCCATTTACCACAAAGGAGACTTGTCCATCGTCAATTGTTTTAATTTTTACAGCTCCATTGTCATATACAGTGTCTACCTCGTAAGGGCCCAACCACCGAGTGGTGAGTTTGAATTTGAAGGTTTTGAATCGGGAATCAAACATCATAGCCCAATCACCAAGTTTGAAGTGTTTCTTCTTAATAAACTTGTCATGCCACTTGTTCCCTTGGTTTTGGACTAATATTGTTCGTTGGATGGCATCTTTCCTGATTTCATCCAACTCATTTAATTGTAGGGCTCATTGTTTATGAGCCTCATCCAGGTTCAATCCTAATTCTGTGGCAATACGGATGGTTCTTACCTGGAATTCTATTGGTAAAAGTACTTGTTCCCCGTACACTAGATCATAAGGGGTATGCCCAATGGTATTTCTCCAGGTGGTCTGGTATGCCCACAAAGCCTATGGGATCCTATCAGCCCAGTCCCGATGATGTAACTGAACAGTGTTGGTCAGGATGGCTTCCATAACTTTTTTTTTAGATTCTACTCAACCATTGGCTTGTGGGTGGTATGGAGAAGATTTACAATGTTTAATCCCATATTTCTCTGTTAGCTCCTTCATCAACTTGGAAGTGAATTGAGATCCTTGGTTGGTAACAATTTCATGAGGGACACTGAAGCGGGTAAAGATGTATTCATAGATGAATTCGACAACGGACTTCTATGTAGCCCTGAATAGGGATTTTTCCTCTACCCATTTGGTGACATAATCCATATGAACCAAAATATAGTTCTTCCTATGGGACATGGGTGAAATTGGTCCTACAAGATCGAGGGCCCATTTTTCTAAGGGTTATATCATAACTTCATTTCGTCAGCTGACATAGGTCTTCCTATCCTTTGGAAACTATCACAACTTCTCACATATTTGGCAACATCTTCGAAAATGATAGGCCAATAGTAACCCGAATGTAACACCTTATATGATGTACGTTTGTCAGAAAAATGGCCACCACATGGTCCATCATGAAAAATTCATAGTATTTCAGGTATCTTGTCCTCTTGGACACATCTATGAATAATCAAATTAGGACCTATGCGAAAAATATCATGACCAACCCAAGAGTAATTAGCACTCTATGTAATAATTTTCCACTTTTCATGAGGTGACAAATGAAACGGTAACTTCCTAGTGGCCATATATTTTTCCATATCCACAAACCATGGGGTATTGACAGAGAGGGAAAAAAGATGCTCATCTGGGAAACTCTCATCTACAAGGATATCATCATCCTCATTTTTTATTCAGGAAAGAAAGTCAGCTACTACATTATCCTTTCTAGGTCGGTCAAGCACTGTGATATTAAATTCTTGCAATAACAAAAGCCACCTGGTCACTCAGACATTAGTTATGGGTTTATTCATGAGGAATCTAATGGAGGAATGATCGGTATGTACAAATACTTCATAATCTGTAATTTAATGACGAAACTTGTTAATAGCATGAACAACTGCCAAAAAATATTTCTTGGTGACTGTGTAGTTCAACTCGGTAGGGGACAAGTTCTTGCTCACAAAATAAATGGCATAGGAATGATGGTCCTCTTTCTACCCTAACACCCCTCCTATTGTGGTGTCGGAGGCATCAGTGGATATATGAAATGGGAGAGTCCAATTGGGCCCTTTAAGAACTAGTGCCATAGACAGTTTAGCTTTTAGGGTTTCAAAGGCAATTTGACACTACTCAATCCAAACAAAATCAACATCTTTTATTAGTAATCCAAACATAGGTGAAACAATCTTTGTAAAATTTTCAAGAAACCTCCGGTAATATCTGGCATGTCCAAGAAATATTCTTACCTCTTTCTAAGTCTTGGGGGGTGGAAGTCTAACGATTTCCTCAATCTTTGCAGGATCGACTTTTATCCCTTCAGATGAAACATGATTTCATAGAACCACTCCTTTAGTTAACAACATTTTGTATTTTTCATGACTTAGATATAGGTTCATTTCCTGACATCTGATGAGGAATTTTTCTAAGTTGTCTAAGGATTCCTGGTAAGTGTTTCCATAGAATGTGAAGTCATACATGTATACCTCCACACAATCATGAATAAGATCAACAAATATCCCTAATACTGCTCGTTGAAATGTGGCAGGATAATTACACAATCCAAATGGTAACACCCTATAGGAATAGGTACCCCAAGGACAAGTAAAGGTAGTCTTATCCTGGTCCTTGGGTGCTATAAGAATCTGATTGTACCCATTGTACCCATCTAGAAAGGAAAAATACTTCTTTCCATAGAAGGTATCTAGAACTTCATCAATGAAAGGGAGAGCAAAGTAGTCTTTCAGAGTGACTTTTTTGAGTTCCCAGAAATCAACACAAATTCTCCATTTCCCGGTCACTTTCTTTGGAACCACTACAAGTGGGGATAGCCACTTACTGTCAAATATGGGATAGATAAATCCGACATTTAACAACTTTTGGATCTCCTCCTTGACTATGTCTTTGAGTGCTAGGTTCATCCTTCTTTGGGGTTGCCTAACAGGTTTTACTTCCCCCAAGGTATATATGTGATGGATGCATGTGTCGGGGTGTATACCCTTCATGTCAGTGTATTCCCAGGAAAATGCTCCTGATTTTTCTTTAAGGATATCTACTAACTGTTTCTGTTGGTTTGCATCTAGCCCAGAGTTTATATGTAAAAATTTTCCTGGACTAATCTCATAGGGCATAGTGTAAGACATGGTAGACTCATATATCTCGAAAATAAAAGATGTCGAAGACAAAATGGATGGGTCTAATTTTTCTTGAAATTCTTCCCCAAACATGTATTCAAATTGGGGAAAAGATTGTGGAAAATCCACACATGTGATAGCGGAAATAAACTAGTTTAGCACATTTTATGTTGTGTGCTCCTGAAGTGCCCATGCATGGTCACTTGGCAATACGGGTTCTTCCCAATCCTTGTTCTCATATGGACATTAGAGCCACCATAGATTCTCCATAATAGGTTGAGCTGGAGGGTAAATGGTGAGCTTCTGGATAGAGAGACCATTCGAGATGGTCATTTCTCCTTCTCTACATCCAATAAATGCATTGTCTATGGCTAGCCAAGGTCTTCCCAAAATGACGGGATGACCTTTGGCAAGATCCTTTGAGTGAATGACAAGAAAATCTACTGGATACTCCCATGAGTCTAAAGTAACCATGACATCATCTAAAATTCCTTCAAGTATAATCCTAGTCTTATCTTCTAATTCCAAAATGGTTGGGGTAGGTCGAAGAAGAGGTTGTAACTATAATTGTTCCAAGGTAGTAGCGGTCATAACATTGATGGCTGCCCCTAGGTCTATGAGAGTGTTTCCAATGGAGACCTCATTAATGGTTATGGTCACTACGGGGTTTCCTGGGTTCCCGTATTTTGCTAGTTTTGGTTGCTCCGATATGTATTCGGAAAGTCCTCCTATCAAGTGTACTGTAGGGGGGTCCTTTNTTGACACAAATATTTTTCAATTCATTCAAAATGTCAAATTCTGGTTGGGTGGTAGGTTTCTCAATTACCAATCGGTCTGGATAAGGAGGGACCTTTGTAATTTGTGAAGGTTCATTTTGGAGAAGCTTGGGTTCTTGATTTTTCGAGATAATAACATCTTCCCACCTAGAGTAATCTGTGGGTTGTTTGGTGGTTTCTTCTTCTTTTTCTTCCTGGATGACTACTGAAGGTATTTGCCTCTCTAGAACATTTCCCGATCTTAGTTGAATTTTCTGTAATGGAACAAGAGTGATAATATATGTCAGGAAGGCCTACATCTCAACATTGTGAAGAGATTGAGGGGGCTTGTTATTGGGATTCGACATTGGTTGTGCCGGTAATAGTGTTGGTTTCGAGGAGCTTGCATTTTGATATTGTAGCGGTTGTTGTTGTGGAATAGGAGGTAAAGGTGGTGGAACAAAACTTGGCAAAAGTTGTGGAGTGTTTGGTGGGAACTAAGGAAAATGATGGTTGGACATAGGGATAGGGGGAGATTGAGGGTTTCCTTAGTTATGTCCTCCTCTCCATCCTTGAAACTAAGGATGTTGGTACTGGGTAGACCAATTTTTCAAACCTAGTGAGTTCCACTCTTGTTGTTTTTGATAATAGGGTGGAACTTGAGATTGTAGATACAGGTATGTGGGTTGGTTCCTAGGATTCCATGGCCTCCTAGGTGCATAAGAAGACTCCCCAGGATCTCCACTCCTATAGATGGCTAATAAATCGGGAAATGATGGAGATTTTTTAGACACATGATCTTCTATACAGAAGCCACAAACTGAAATTTTATCTAATGGTCATTCCCTTGAGGAATGCTTCCTCCCGCATCTTGCGCAATATATGCTCATTGCCGCATTTTCCTCCTCTTATTTATTTTTTATTTTTAGGGTGTCCAACTAGGAACCTATTGTGCTTAAAATATATTCTTTGAATTTTTCTAAGAGGTTCCCTATCTCTACTCTTGTAATACCACCCGAACTAACTGGTTTTAAGCTTTTATTGTAAGGGTCTCGAACATTCTTTCATGTTTTGTCTCTACTCCTTGAGTAATTTTTACACATTTCACATATTTCAGCAAATGGTTTATGAGAGATGTCACCTGATGCCATCAGGTTAAGCATATCTAGATATTCTTTTGAAATTCCCTTAAGGAAAAGAGCCCTAATTGCATCCTCTGGGAGGCCATGGTATTTTGACTTCTGGGAGATATAACCAAATCTTTCCGTATAATCTTCAAAGGTCTCGTCTTCTAACTGTTGGATTTTAAAGATGTCATTACGAGACTCTTTGATCTTGTAGTAGTCTTGGTACTTCTTAATAAAGATGTCTTTCATGGTTTCCCAAGACCTAATTGGATTCTCCCAACCCCATGAACCATCTTAGTGTAGAGTCTTTGAGGGTGGCATGAAAGAGTTTTAGTTTCTGGGCATCTTGTATGTAGTTGTAGCTCCTACACAAGATGTCAAATTCAAATAGGAAGGTGTCTGGATATTCACTTTTTTTTCCATAAAAGGTAGGCAGTGCTGAGAGAGGAATATTTTCATGTTGACATTTGGAGTGGTGTCCAAAATCGGAAACCCAGAGGTAGTTTCGGTTTGGTTTCCAGTTTTTTCTTCCTCCCCATGTATTACATTTTTATGGTCCTCCTAATCATCCATATTGGCTTAGTTTCCAAAAAGAGAGTACCTAGGTGATTTTATCTTTGAAGAAAACAAGGTTTCCCTTTTATGGAAAGGTATTCCTATAGATTGGATGTATGGGACTCTACTCGATCCGGTTGAGACTATTGGTGCCAAAGTTTCTATGTCAGTTTGAGAGATAATTACATTGGCTGAACTACCAAACAAAAGATTCACCTATTCAGGGTCTATGATATCCTCAAAATTAGGATCTCCTGGTGGTGGTGTAAAAGCAAAGGTTGTATTGTTTGGTTCTATGGAAGGCTTGAGTGGTCTTGCCTCCTGTCCTAATATGATTGATGCTTCGATTTCTTATTCTATAGTGCTCCTTGTGCTAGTCTCTTCAGAGACTATTTTATCTCTTTGAGTTGAGCTAGCTCTTGTCTTTCGGTATCGTTCTATGGATTTTATAAGTGGAACATCCCTTCCCCTAGAAAGGTCGGAAGGAGCCTTGGTTGAAAGGTCTAATTTAGATTTAATGTATCTACCTTTTGGATCTCTAGTTCTATTCATGAAAGAAAGAAAAAACAAAAGAAAAAGATACCATTTGGCTTCTAGGTTTATTCATGAAAGTAAGAAAAAACAAAAAATAAAAACTACCATTGGGTTTGGGGGAGCCTGCAATAGCAGATGTGAAGGTTCTTACCTCTCGTCTTAAAGTCCCCCCGCCACCAATATAATGTTAATGTCTAGGAATGATCTATTTCCTAACTACTTCCTACCTTGAGACAACTCCTCGACAACGACGCAAAAAATGATGGGTGTTATATATGAACTAAAAACACACTAAAAACCCTCAATTAAATTGTCAACCCAGGGTAAGTAAACTTAGATTTGTAGCAAAATATATGCCAAAGGTGGAAGGGTTGGTAGTAGTATAGTCTAACTAAGGAAGTGTCTATCTAAGGGATAATCTATTCAAGCAAACCTATCCAATGAGAAAACCATACTAAGCAACTTTAAACTATGTAACCTAAGTACTTTTGGGCCAAGGATCGATGGATAGTTCTAAGAAAGCAAGTAAAAACCCTATGTAAGGAAAACTAGTTCATAACAATAAGAAAAAACAACTATTAAGCATAACAATAAGAAAATAACCAAAGCAAACTACTTTAACTTGCCAACCTACATTCAATGAGAAACTATCGTATGAAAGCATGTAAATAAACAAGACAACAACTATTCTATTAAAGAAAATAAGCAAGTAAGAAAAACAACTAACTAACCTATTAAAGTAAAACAACTAACTAACCTATTAAGGCAAGTAAACAACTAACTACTCTAAGATAACTTCTACTGCAAGTAATCTAATTAAAACTTCTCATTGAACAACTATCTAGCCTAAGAGGCAAGTGAACTATGTTCTTAATTCAAACTTCAAAACTATCTCTAATTCATAAAAGGAAATCTATTTAATTGAAAGCAAGAGAAATTA
>SNQJ01S0042827.1:31212-45533 GCA_010110895.2 Picea sitchensis
CAAAAACACAGTTCTTGTATAATCTGGGAATATGAAATGGCAAAACAGAGTAAAAACTTGTTTCTCTCTATCACACTGATGCTTCTGCTACTTCTTAACTTATGTTTGTCCACCTCGGTGGTATTTATAATGTTTACAGACCAAGTGGTCGACCACAGGAGGGTCGAACCACTTCTAAATTTGGCAATTTTCATTAAATGATGCCCTAGCTGATAAAACAGAGTGAGCCAATAATCGCTCTCTTGAACAACTAAAACTGAGTTGTCGGGAGCTCAGTAGCTGGAGGGGCAAGCATGAAAAAAAACCACATTCTGGATTCGCCCACCACTGGCCGCCAATACCGTAACCGCCAAATCTCCCTCCGTTTTTTTGCAATACGCAGTGCTGGATAGAGTGTAGGATCGGGTACCAGAACGAGTGTTGGAAGGAGTGCCGGACTGAGTGTTGGAAGAAGAAACGTGGTGCATTTTCTCCCTGTAACACCAAAAAACGTGAATCAGATCCTTGGAAGCATAAAAACCTAATGAATTATACTTAATACAATCATTAAACATGAATCATACGTACCCATTGTCGATCATACCATTTTAGCATAAAATTCTTCAAAAAGCTCCTTCAAAATGTGAAAAACACATATGTACATTCGGCAAAAAGTGTCTAATAACTGTCATAAATTGATCATATCTCGGGCCCAACCTTACACCCACACTTACGATTTTGTAGGTCCCACTACAAAAAAAAATAAGTTACCCCTCATGACTAGGCTTGCTGAGGAGGATTGGCTTTAGAAGACTCTCCTTCTTGTTGTGAAGACTTTGCCTTGTGCCTCTTATATTGCTTTAGCTGTGCTCTAAGGCTACGGTTGGATTTGGTCATCTCATCGACCAATCGTTGAAGAGAGTTAACTTTTGTTTGAATGACTAGATTTTCATGATGAAGGCGTGTATCTATTGTCTTCCTCCCTGCCAATTGTTGGAGAAACTGATGGTTTTCTTTTTGTAGCTTCTCTATGGTTGGGATAGAATCGATGGTCTCTGAGGAAGGCTTAGATCCTTTGAGGGATGTGGACAATCTATCAGTTTTAGGACCTAGAGTAGGCAAGGGTGAAGTAGGAGTGATGGGGGATTGGGAAGGAGAGGTAGGCTCTGATTTTGTCTTCCTTAGTGGCTCTAATCCATCTGCAAAAACTTCCCTAGGTATCTTGTGAGGGCTCTCAAGATTGGAGGACACTTGGATAGGATCCGAAGTAGGCATGGGTTTTGCATAAGGTTTGGTTCTTATACTCTGGGTATTCTTTCGAAAGGGTCTTTTACCAAATCGATTGGATCCCCTCCTATTTGTGGGAATAATGGGAAATTATTGTTGAATTACTTCTTGGGGCTTCTTAGGTGTAGGATCAAGAGTGAGTGAAGGCATTGGGGGTGTAACAATAGGCTTCTTTTGGTCTTTTCTCTTGGTCTTTTTACCCAATGAAGAAGTAGGGATATCAACAAGTTTTTTCTATTGTTCGGGCAAAGAGAGGGTTTGTGCAAGGGGGTTTGGAGTTCTTGGAGAGAAAGGTTTGGATGGAGAGATATTTTTTAGGCTAAGTGGATTTTTGTCAGTCTTAATTGTCAAGTGAGGGTTTGAAAATTGGTAGATAAAGGCATCCCAAGTTTGCCCCTTCTTCTCTAATTCAGCTAGACCAAGGAGTTTGATCAAGCCATTGTGAAAGAGACTGTTGTGGGGGTTAGTCACATTCTTCCTCACTTGAGAGGACATCTTCTCCAAGCTTTTGAGAAAATATAAAGGGAAATTCAAAGGTTTGTTGAACAGAAAATGACCCAATAATCTGAAATAACAAGCTTTGAAGGTGGAGTGTCTACCTTCACATGTAATTAAACTTGTGATGATGATGAGGGGGTTGATCAATTCCACCTTGATCCACTCCTTAGCATACCCTTTTTCTCCTGAAATTCTCTCAAATTTGGGCTTAAACACCCTATTATAACTTGAGCGTGGCAATTGGTGGTTTTTGAACCATCTATCTCCCATTATTGGGAGCTTGGTTGTTGCATCAATGGACTCCTCTGAGACTTAAAAGGAAAAAGACCCTACCTGTGTTTTCTTACCATCGAAACTGACTACAAATTGCATGGAGAGGTCGTCATCGTGGCCCTACAAGCTAGACAAAAATGGCCCCCAGCCTGCGTGCAAAAACACTTTTCTGCACTGTACAAATTCGAGAATGGAAAACAAGTCTGTATAGGAGGAATCTTCATATCTCATGGGCATTGTGACTGAGGTGAAATTAACCAATCAAGGGTGCGAACAGGCCAAGATATGGCATGAATTGGGCATGGTCTGAGCACGATTTGAACAGGGGAAGAAATGGCAGAGGTTGGGTGCGATTCCTTAACGTAGTGCAGAGAAAATGGCAAGGGAGAATGGAGATAATGGTTGCCCAACCCGATTTTGAATGAATATATAGTGGAGTGGGTTTCACACATGTGCACACGGGCTGCCATGTCTATAGAATTCGAATTTGACGGCTCGTTTTGGAGCAATGTAATGATGTGTGGTTAGATCAATGTCCAAGTCTTTTGACTTGGACATTTGATCATAAACATATGAAGCATCTACAATCAATGTCTACAACCAATTCAATTGAATGTAATTGAGTTCTGGTTATCTGGAATCTAGGACAATCACTGGTGTGTAATTCACATGGCACTTTGTTTGGAACCTCACACGATATTTCATATGGCACCTCATACGGTACTTCATCCAGTACCTCTGTGTTAAATACATTTTCACTACCTGTAATGGATAGCCTGCAAATTTGAAGTGTCTTGGACAATCACAGTGGTAAATGAGCAGAGGCAAGATGTTCCCTTATTGTTGATTTTGACTTCATGCTCACTCAACCCTCTTGCATATGACATATAATGTAAAGCCTACAATGAACAGGTTATAGCAAGTAAAAACATGTATTGTCAAACCTACAATGTACAACTTGTAATGAAAGATAAACCAATAAAAGTGATCTGGTTTGTTAGGCATATGTTCAGTAATTTATAACACACGGGAGTTTAACACTTCAAACATAACATGACTATTAATGTAATAACCGGTATCAAAGAAATAATACAAAAACTCTTGCAAAGATCTATTTCTCTAGGCAATGATCATTTGTCAGCTCATGAACCCCTCACCCACACCTAAGTATTGTGACACCTCACAATCAAAAGTATAGGAAACCAGCCAGTATCCCCCAATAGCTAAAGATTTATAGTATGTCAAGTGTAAAGATAAAATTTCACAGATTGGTCTGATGAGACAGTTAGAGGANGATAGGCAAGAGAGTTTCAAGATAGTCTTAGAGTTATTTCCCAATGGCAAGTGTATGAGATTCATTAACCTTAGCTTAACCACACATACTTCATGTCATCTTTCTCTGCAGGTAATGTCGTACATCAGGACAAGTTTAAATTCATTATTTATTTTTTCCAGATTACCATCCTCGCTAGGTAGAATGCCCCGCTGCCAGCAAGCCTGTTCAGTACTCCGACAGGTTTACCTAGTCATACCACAGGCTGGTACCCCCTGCCAGCAGACATGTTCAGTATCCTGGTGGGTTAGACTCTTAAACCCTCAGAGACTGGATCTCCATCCTTTAAGATTTTAGTATAAGATTGCTTTATGCAAGAAGATGGGGGAACATCTCTGAAAACAACTTTTCCTTTGTTTTTCTTTTTTTTTAATTGGGATGGTATTTATGTTAGAGGATGACTTTCCGTTATATTACTTAGTGATTGTCCTGATGTAAGGGGTACTTAAGTGGATGTGGCCTATCTAAATATATGATATAATCAAGCTATTTAGTGTGTAGTGGATGGTACCATTGAGAAAGAACATAAAGGTATCTCTAGGCTCAACTTACTTTCTTCCTTTGCAGTTATTGTGATGTTTCCATGACTAACCACTAATTAGACCTCCTTGTTACTCTTTTATAAATACACTTGACTCACTTACTCAGGTTTCTTGGAAAAACTGTACGAGAGACCTCTAGGCTTGATAGTTATGGTATTACTTCCTTATACAGTGGTGAGAGTTTCAAGATAAACTACTTTACAATGCCTTAAAAAATGAGAATTCTTGAAAAAATATGGATAATTACAGTAAGTCAATATTCATTTGATTCTTTAGTGGACACAAAATTCAAGTGTAATAATTTTTTGAAACTATGTACTCCTGGTGGAATAAATACTTACAGAAATCTCTAAAATTGCCTTATTAACAAAATTCAAAAACTATTTACATATATATAGTAGGAAATTCAGAAAAAATTTCAAGAACAAGGGGGGACTTCCCCATCTAATAAGGCCAATGCCTTGTCAGCTAACATGACATGTAGAAAATCCTCTCTGGAAATGGGCTTATGATCAAATTTAAGTCGGTGTTCATTTACCACAAAGGAGACTTGTCCATCGTCAATTGTTTTAATTTTTACAGCTCCATTGTCATATACAGTGTCTACCTCATAAGGGCCCAACCAATAGGTGGTAAGTTTTCCTTTGAAGGTTTTGAATTGGGAATCAAACAACATGGCCCAATCACCAGGTTGGAAGTGTTTCTTCTTAATAAACTTGTCATGCCACTTGCTCCTCTGGTTTTGGACTAATATTGTCCGTTGGATGGCATCTTGCCTGATTTCATCCAACTTATTCAATTGTAGGGCCCGTTGCTTTTGAGCCTCATCCAGGTTCAATCCTAATTCTGTGGCAATAAGGAAGGTCCTTACTTGGAATTCTATTAGTAAAAGTACTTGTTTCTTGTAAACTAGCTCATAAGGGGTATGCCCAGTGGTATTCCTCCAAGTAGTCTAGTATGCCCACAAAGCCTCTGGGAGCCTATCAACCCAATCTCGGTGATGTAATTGAATATTCTTGGTCAAGATGGCTTCCAGAACATTGTTTGTGGATTCTACCTGACCATTGGCTTGCGGGTGGTATGGAGAAGATTTACAATGTTTAATCCCATATTTATCTATTAGCTCTTTCATTAGCTTGGAAGTGAATTGAGTGCCTTGGTCAGTAACAATTTCATGAGGGACACTGAAGTGGGTAAATATGTCTTCATAGATAAATTCAACAACAGACTTCTCTGTAGCCCTGAATAGAGTTTTTTCCTCTACCCATTTGGTGACATAGTCCGTACAAACCAAAATATAGTTCTTCCTACGGGACATGGGTGAAATTGGTCCTACAAAGTCGAGGGCCCATTTTTCGAAGGGTTCTATCATAACTTGGGCATGAAAAGTCATTTCTTCAGCTGACGTAGGTCTTCCTATCCTTTGGAAACTATCACAACTTCTCACATACTTGTCAACATCTTTGAAAATTCTAGGCCAATAGTAACCCGAATGTAACACCTTATATGCTGTATGTTTGTCAGAAAAGTGGCCACCACATGGTCCATCATGAAAACTTCATAGTATCTCAAGTACCTCATCCTCTCAGAAACATCTATGAATAATCAAATCAGGACCTGTGCAAAAAATATCATCACCAACCCAGGAGTAATTATCACTTTGTGTAATAATTTTCCGCTTTTCATGAGGTGACAAATGAGACGGTAACTTCCTAGTAGCCAGATAGTTTTCCATAAATGCTAACCATGGGTTATTGACAGAAAGGGAAAAGAGGTGCTCGTCTGGGAAACTATCATCTATAGGGATATCATCATCCTCATTTTTTATTCGGGAAAGAAAGTCAGCTACTACATTATCCTTTCCAGGTCGGTTAAGCACAGTAATATTAAATTCTTGCAATAACAAGATCCACCTAGTCACTCGGCCATTAGTTATAGGTTTATTCATGAGGAATCTAATGGCATAATGATCGGTATGTACAAATAATTCATAGCATGTAATGTGATGACGAAACTTGTTAATAGCATGAACAATTGCCAAGAATTCTTTTTCGGTAACTGTATAGTTTAACTCGGCAGGGGACAAGTTCTTGCTTATGAAATAAATGGCATTGGACTGTTGGTCCTCTTTCTTCCCTAATACCCCTCCCATTGTGGTATCAGAGGCATCAATGGATATATGAAATGGGAGAGTCCAATTGGGCCCTCTAAGAACCGGTTCCATAGATAGCTTACCTTTCAGGGTTTCAAAGGCAGTTTGACACTGCTTTGTCCAAACAAAATCAACATCTTTTATTAGTAATCCAAACATAGGTGCAACAATCTTTGTAAAATTTTCAATAAACCGTCTGTAATATCCGGCATGTCCAAGAAATCTTCTCACCTCTTTCCGAGTCTTGGGGGGTGGAAGTCTGACGATGACCTCAATCTTTGCAGGATCGACTTTTATCCCTTCAGATGAAACATGATGTCCTAGAACCACTCCCTCAGTTAACAACATTTTTCACTTTTCATGGCTTAGAGATAGGTTCATTGCCTGACATCTGATGAGGACATTTTCTAAATTTTCTAAGGGTTCCTGGTAAGTGTTTCCATAGACTATGAAGTCATCCATGTAGACCTCCACACAATCATGAATAAGATCAGAAAATATCCCTAATACTGCTCGTTGAAATGTGGCAGGAGAATTACACAATCCAAATGGTAAGACCCTATAGGAATAGGTGCCCCAAGGAAAAGTAAAGGTAGTCTTGTCCTAGTCCTCAGGTGCTATAAGAATCTAGTTGTACCTGTTGTACCCATCTAAAAAGGAAAAATACTTCTTTCCAGACAAGGTATCTAGAACTTGGTCAATGAAAGGGAGAGGAAAGTAGTCTTTCAGAGTGGTCTTGTTGAGTTCCTGAAAATAAACACAAATTCTCCATTTTCCGGTCACTTTATTTGGAACCACTACAAGCGGGGATACCCACTTATTGTCGAAGATGGGATAGATAAATCTAACATTTAACAACTTTTGGATTTCCTCCTTGACTATGTCTTTGAGTGTTGGGTTCATCTTTCTCTAGGGTTGCCTAATAGGTGTTATTTCCTCCTGGGTGTAGATGTGATGGATGCATGTGTTAGGGTGTATACCCTTCATGTCAGTGTATTCCCAAGAAAATGCTCCTGATTGTTCTTTAAGTATATCTACTAACTATTTTTGCTGGTCTACATCTAGCCTGGAGTTTATGTGTAAAATTTGTCTTGGAATAATCTCGTAGGGCATAGTATAAGACATGGAAGACTCATCTATATAGAAGATAAAAGATGTCAAAGACAAAATGGATGGATCTAATTGTTCTTGAAATTCTTCCCCAGACATGTATTCAAAATGGGGAAAATACTGTGGAAAATCCACACATGTGATAGCAGAAATAAACTGGTTTAGCACATTTTCTGTTGTGTGCTACTAAAGTGCCCATGCATGGTCACTTGGCAATACGGTTTCTTCCCAATCTTCGATCTCATATGGACATTCAAGACACCATAGATTCTCCATAATAGGTTGATATGGAGGGTAAATGGTGAGCTTCTGTATAAGAGACCATTCGAGATGGTCATTTCTCCTTCTCTACAGCCAATAAATGCATTGGTTATGGCTACCCAAGGTCTTCCCAAAATAACGGGATGGCCTTTGGTAGGATCCTTTGAATGAATGACAAGAAAATATATGGGGTACTCCCATGAGGCTAAAGTAACCATGATATCATCTAAAATCCCTTCAGGTATAACCCTAGTCTTATTTTCTAATTCCAAAATGGTTGGGGTAGGTCAAAGAAGAGGTTGTAACTGTAATTGTTCCAAGGTAGTAGCGGTCATAACATTAATGGTTTCCCCTAGGTCTATGAGACTGTTTCCAATGGAGACCTCATTAATGGTTATGGTCACTACGGGGTTTCCTGGATTCCCATATTTTTCTAGTTTTGGCTGCTCTGATATGTATTCGGAATGTCCTCCTATCAAGAGTATTGTAGGGGGATTCTTTTGCTTCCTACATGGATTCTTGATACACAATTATTTGACTACCTTATTGTAGATTGGAATGTCTTTAATGGCTTGAAGTAAAGGAATCTTGACACAAATATTTTTCAATTCATTCAAAATGTCAAATTTCGGTTGGGTGGTAGGTTTCTCGATTACTAATCAGCCCGGATAAGGAGGGGCCTTCGTAATTTGTGAAGGTTAATTTTGGGGAAGCTTGGGTTCTTGATTTTTTTGGATAATAACATCTTCCCACCTAGTGTCATCCGTGGGTTGTTTGGTGGTTTCTTCTTCCTCTTCTTCCTGGATGACTACTAAAGGTCGTTGCCTCTCTAGAACTTTTCCCTATCTTAGTTGAATTTCCTGTAATGGAACATGAGTAATAACATATGTCAGGAAGGCCTGCATCTCAACATTGTGAAGAGGTTGAGAGGGATTATTATTGGTATTCGACACTGGTTGTGCCGGTAATAGTGTTGGTCTTGGGGAGCTTTCATTTTGATATTGTAGCGGTTTTTGTTGTGGAATAGGAGGTAAAAGTGGTGGAACAAAACCTAGCAGAAGTTGCAGAGTGTTTGGTGGGAATTGAGGATAATGATGGTTCAACATAGGGATAGGTGGAGCTTGAGGGTTTCCTTGGTTATGTCCTCCCCTCTATCCTTGAAACCAAGGATGTTGGTACCGAATAGACCAGTTTTTCCAACTTGGTGAGTTCCATTGTTGTTGTTGTTGATAATAGGGTGGAACTTGGGATTGTAGATCTAGGTATGTGGGTTGATTCCTAGGCTTCCATGGCCTCCTAGGTGCATAAGAAGACTCCCCATGATCTCCACTCCTATAGATGGCTAATAAACTGGGAAATGATGGAAATTTTTCAGTCACATGGTCTTCTGTACAAAAGACACAAACTGAAAAGTTATCTAATGGGCATTCCCTTGAGGAATGCTTCCTCCTGCATCTTGGGCAATATATGCTCATTGCTGCATTTTTCTCCTCCTGTTTCTTTTTTATTTTGAGGGTGTCCAACTGGGAACCTATTGTGCTTAATATATTTGTCTTAAATTTTTCTAAGAGGTTCCCTATCTCTTCTCTTGTGATACCACCTGAACTAACTAGTTTTAAGCTTTTATTGTAAGAGTCTCGAACATTATTTCCTATTTTGGCTCTACTCCTTGAGTAATTTTTACACATTTCACATATCTCAACATATCGTTTATGAGAGATGTCACCCGATTCCATCAGTTTAACATCTCTAGATATTCTTCTGAAATTCCCTTAAGGAAAAGATCCTTAACTGCATCCTCTGGGAGGTCATGGTATTTTGACTTCTGGGAGATATAACCAAATCTTTCCATATAATCTTCGAGGGTCTCGTCTTCTAATTGTTGGATTTTAAATATGTCATTATGAGACTCTTTGGTCTTGTAGTAGTCTTGGTACTTCTTAAGAAATATGTCTTTCATGGCTTCCCAAGACCTAATACTGGATTCTCCCAACCCCATGAACCATCTTAGTGCAGAGTCTTTGAGGGTGGTAGGAAAGAGTTTTGATTTCTGTGCATCTTGTATGTAGTTGTAGCTCCTACACAAGATGTCAAATTCAAATAGGAAGGTGTCTGGATCTTCATTGTTTTTACCGTAAAATGTAGGGAGTGTTGAGAGAGGAATATTCTTCATGTTGACATTTGGAGTGGTGTCTAAAATCGGAAACCTGAAGGGAGTTTCAGTTTGGTTTCCAGTTTCTTATTCCTCCCCATGTCTTACATTTTTATGGTCTCCCTGATAATCCATATTGGCTTGATTTCCAAAAAGAGAGTACCTAGGTGGTTTTATCTTTGAAGAAAACAAGGTTTCCCTTTGATGGAAAGGTCTTCCTATGGATTGGATGTCTAAGACTCTACTCGAGCCAGTTGAGACTATTGGTGCCAAAGTTTATGTGTCAATTTGAGAGATGATTACATTAGATGAACTACCAAACAAAAGATTCACATGTTCAGGGTCTATGATGTCCTTAAAATTAGGATCCCCTGGTGGTGGTGTAAAAGAAAAGGTTGTATTGTTTGGTTCTGTGGAAGGCTCGAGTGGTCTTGCCTCCTTTCCTAATATGATTTATGCTTCAATTTCTTGTTCTATAGTGCTCCCTGTATTAGTCTCTTCAGAGACTATTTTAGCTCTTTGAGTTGAGCTAGCTTTTTTTTTCCGGTATCGGTCTATGGATTTTATAAGCGGAAAGTTCCTTCCCCCAAAGAGATCGAAACGAACCTTGGTTGAAAGGTCTGATTTAGATTTAATGTATCTATCTTGTGGGTCTCTAGGCCTATTCATGAAAGAAAGCAAAAACAAAAGAAAAAGCTACCATCTGGTTTCTAGGTCTATTCATGAAAGTAAACAAAAGGAAAAAGAAAAGCTACCATTGGGTTTGGGGGAACCTGCTGTAGCAGATGCGCAGGTTCTTACCTCTTGTCTTAAATCTTCCCTGCTACAAAGCTAATGCTAAGGTCTAAGGATGATCTATTTCCTAACTACTTCTTACCTTAAGACAACTCCCCGACAACAGTGCCAAAAATGATGGGTGTTCTATATGCACTAAAAACACACTAAAACCCCTCAATTAAATTGTCAACCCAGGGTAAGTAAACTTAGAGTTGTAGAAACATATATGCCAAAGGTAGAAGGGTTGGTAAGAGTATAGCCTAACTAAGGAAGGTAGCTATCTAAGGCTAATCTACTCAAGCAAACCTATCTAATGAACAAACCCTACTAAGCAACTTGAAACTATGTAACCTAAGTACTTTTGGGGCAAGGATCGATGGATAGTTCTAAGACGACAAGTAAAAATCCTATGTAAAGCAAACTAGTTCAACAATAAACAATAAGCGAAAGCAAACTACTTTAAGCATAAAAATAAGCAAATGCTAAAAGCAAACTAATTTAACTTTCCAACCTACATTCAATGAGAAAATACCCTATGAAAGCAAGTAAATAAACAATAAAGCAACTATTCTACTAAAGCAAGAAAACAAGTAAGCAAAGACAACTAACTAACCTATGAAAGCAAATAGACAAGTAATCAAAACAACTAGCTAACCTATTAAAGAAAATAGACAAAACAACTAACTAACCTATTAAAGCAAGTAAGCAACTAACTACTCTAAGATAGGTTCTACTGTAATTAATCAAATAAAAACTTCTCATTGAACAACTATCTAGCCTAAGAGGCAAGTGGACTATGTTCTTAACTCAAATTTCAAAACTATTTCTAATTCATGAAAGGAAATCTATTTAATTGAAAGCAAGAAGAACTACTAACTAATTCTTAATCTATTATAAGAAAAACTATTATCTAGTCTATCAAAGCAAAAGACTATCTATCCTACAGCAGCAATAAAACTATAATCTAATCTATGAAAGCAAGAAACTATATATTCTGATCTATGATAGCAGGACAACTATTTCTTTTAATCTATGAAAGAAAGAAAAACTATTTCTTAATCTATGAAAGCAAGAAAACTATATTTAAATCTAAGAAAACTCAAACATAATGTTGGTGGTTGTGTGAATGTCTCCAGTGTCGTATGATATCTCGATGGAACTTGAAAACAAAGGACAATTCAAGCGGTATAAGATCAATATTGATCTCAATAGAAAAGTGAAAGGTATGGATTAAACAATCCAATGAGAATTTATCCATGAAAAAAACAATCGTCAATTACCCTGCATATTCATTTATTAACCATCAACAATATAACGAGATCATCATTGTACTTCTATACTATGTAAGCAAAACTAGATTCAACCATTAACTAATAAATATAATTGCAATTTAGTTCTAGAAAGGAAATTACATAAAATGAAAACTATGTTATATCTACTGTAACAATCCTAATTGCAATAAGAAAATGCTTAAAAACAAAAATTAAAACATGACATTAAAAAGTAAACTAACAACTACATTAATCAAAAACTAGCTAAGCCAATTCTACATAAAAATGAAATAAGCAAGCTATGATTAAAAAATGAAATTGATCCTATCCATCCATCAAATCCTTGTCGAAGAAAGATCAAATAAAAACTTTGTTCTATTCTAATTAAAACTCTGTTTTAAGATTGATTCTAAAATCATAAATGAAAACGTAAACTAATATCTAATTGCACATGGGGTTACTCTAGGGATCTACAGATCTATTCCTAACTACAATATTAATGCATGCTCACACAATTCATCATACTAACCTGCAAAAGAGAGTCAAAACAATTAAATTATAACAACAAACTAATTAACATAATAAAAATGCATGTACAGGAAAATAAAGAAAACAACTAAACTATGAAATGCATAAAAAAACACAAAGATAATTACCAAACTGTTGGTGGCCCCCCCAACAATTCATGGTCACTTTCTAAAATCATACCACGCTCTCAGCAAGATGAATTCACCATAAAAACTCAAAAACACAGTTCTTGTATAATCTGGCAATGTGAAATGGAAAAACAGAGTAAAAACATATTTCTCTCTATCACACTGATGCTTTTGCTACTTCTTAACTTATGTCTAACCACCTCAGTGGTATTTATAATGTTTACAGACCAAGTGGTCGACCACAAGAGGGTTGAACCACTTCTAAATTTGGCAATTTTCATTAAATGATGCCCTAACTGATAAAACAGAGTGAGTCAATAATTGCCCTCTTGAAAAACTAAAACTGAGTTGTCGGGAGCTCAGTAGCTGGAGGGGGCAAGCACAAAAAAAACCCATGTTCTGGATTCGCCCACCATTGGCTGCCAATACCATAACTGCCAAATCACCCTCCGTTTTTGTGCAATACGCAGTGTTGGACATAGTGTCGGATCGGGTACCGGAACGAGTGCTGGAAGGAGTGTCAGAAGCAGAAACATGGTGTGCTTTCTCCCTGTAACACCAAGAAACATGAATTAGATCCTTGGAAGGGTAAAAACATGATGAATTATACTTAATACAATCATTAAACATGAATCATACGTACCCAATATCAATCATACCGTTTTAGCATAAAATTCTTCAAAAAGCTCCTTCAAAACTTGAAAAACACATATGTACATTTAGAAAAGTGTTTCTAATAAGTGTCATAAATTGATCATATCTTGGGCCCAACAGGATCCATGTTCCTAAAGATGGTGTGGCTATAGGTGTACAACAGAAAGAAACAAAATGCTAAATTTCAAGAAAATGTTGACAACATTTGTAACATCTTCTGTATGGCTTATGAGGTGTCCCTTTGAGTGCATTTTCCTTTGGCAGGTGGCCTCCCATCTCACAAATAATCCTTAGACAACTGACATGCATCCATATTGACACTTGGTAGTTGTTCCTCCCTCCAAAAACTCCAAAACATGAGTTTGCATGTCTTGTCTGTATCAGCCAGTTCGCAGCGCCAAGCGCTGCGAACATTCCTATAGTGGCTCATTTTATTTAATAAAGTATTAAAACATCCCAAAACTGTCTCAAGTTCCCCAAAATGTTGTAACAACTTATAATCTTGGTACATGAATAGAATAAAACATCCCAATAGCTAATCATGGTTTACAAAGAATAACTATGCTCAAAAGTTGCAAAATGCATAAAACATGAAACTTGACCAAAACTGATATTGGTTAAGGAGGTTCAACATCTTCATTTTTTAACTCTAGAGCTCCTCCTGGTAGAAACCTTAGCCAACACATCCAAATTTCTCTTGTACAACTCTTCTTTAAAAGGCTATAGTTCTTCCTTTAACTTTATGATCTGAGCTTGATGAGATATGTTTTGTCTGTAGAGATATCTGAGCTGTCTGTGGAGGGGTAGAAATATATTGGCTATAAATATGGCCTTATCAATGGTCTCATGGTACATGCCCATCACTCCCTTGATATTCTTCCTTGAATCTAAGTCTTATTTCTTCAATTTATCAACCTCAGCCCTTGCTTCTTTAAGTTTTCATTTGAGCCTCTTGAAAGTGGGATTACTCTCATGCTGAGGAGTAGTGAAATCAATAATTTCAATGGACTGCTCAAGAGATTTGTATTTACCTTTCCTTTGGGTTGAAGTTTATGCTACATCATCTTTCATGGGAAAATTTTGCTTAGCTGATGCTCTATTAAAAGGCCTCCTAGGCTTAACCTTGCCTACAACAATGAGTGAAGGAAACATAAGCTTTCTTCTTCTCAGACCTGTGTATTTACTCGAAGGAACCTCCATAGGATTAAGTTATGCCATGGGTGAAGTTTCCCTATGTGAAGGTTGTGAATTCCCTCCTGCTTATGTTTCATTTGTTTCTCTATAATCTATATCAGTCATAGTACCTATTTTCTTCTTGCTAACCTCTGAACACACAATCCTTTCTACAGGAGTAGGACTTTGTATCTTAGACTGTG